>PVJN01011251.1:0-54637 GCA_004026805.1 Lasiurus borealis | reverse complement strand
AACCAAAGGACTTGAATGCATGCATACTAGTATAAGATTAACCAATGGATACAGACACTGGGTGGGGAGGGGAAGAGGGGATGAGGGCATGTGTGGGGCGTGGGAGGGGGGCGTGGCCGGGAAAAGGTCAAGAGGAGAAAAAGCAGACATATGTAACACTATATATAATATTTTAAACAATAAAGAATTTTCTTAAAATCAGAAAAACATTGCATAGCATCATTAAACTACACTATGCTCAAGTGTTTTCTCCAACGCTGGTTCCTCTTATCACCTGTTTACATATTTCTGTTCAAAGGAACATGTTATTGAAACGGGAGAGAGATGGTATTGTTGTATTTGTTCTATAGTACACAAACACCTAACAACTTCTAGCAGCAATATAAAGGATATATATCTCAGATGACAGCCTGCGTTTGAAATATGCTATAAAGTATTTCTCTTAAATTATACCATGTGGGATGCTATAAAAATGTTTTCCTTTTTGTACAATGTATGTTGTGCAATGTACAATGTTACAGTATTTTTAATATTTAAAAAGGCTTTTTTGAGAAGGAAACAACCAAAATAGTAAGCATTTGTCATCTTTCTCACACGCTATCATTAGTTTACAAGTTAGGACCTCAGAATCTGACGCTCTGAGAAATATAGGCCATCCCTCATAGAAAAATTAGCCAGCAAGACAAATTCGGTTCACTGTGAGCAGATACATATTTTGTTGTTAATCCTCCTCAGCTGAGGCTATTTTCCATTGATTTTTAAGGAGAAACACATCAATTGGTTGCCTCCTGCGTGAGCCCAGGTTGTGGAGTTAGGACAAAGCCAATGTTAAGAACAAGACTGTCTTGACCTAGAGCCCCTGCCTCCCGGTGAAGGCTTGACCCCTGGACCTAGAGCCCTTTGGTCCGAAGGCCAACGCTCTATCCACCAAGCCAAACCAGTTAGGGCTGAGCAGTTACATTTAAATAGTTGGGTCAATCCCCGTAATGAAACCTTGTTAGCCAAATTAATCAATAATTATTTAGCCATAGAAAATGAAAGATGGTCTGTGAATTTCCAGATATAAATATCCAGTTCTCTGTTCCTTGACTAAACGAATTTTGGATTGAATAGACAAAGCTAAGACATATTTTAAATATGCAAAACAATGCTATGCCTTGTGCATAAATACCTGCGTGTCATAGAAAAAGGACCACCTTAGTAGCGATGATAACCATGGAAATTCGGAGAGTGCTTACCCCCGGTGATGGGCTTCCACAGTCCGGGTACAGCTGACCCTTGAACAACGGGTTTGAGCTGCAGGATCCACTTATATGGGAATTTTTTTTTTTCAGTAAATACTGTGAGCCCTTCCTATCCGCAGGTCTCACAACCGCAGGTGGAAAACATTACTTTTGCATTGCCAACCGCAGATTCCCAACCACAATCAAAAGGAGTATTTTCTTGTTGCAAACTGTGGTTTCCCAACTGCGGATTCTCAACCATGGACATGGCAGCGGGGGTTCGGGATTCCAAAGGCAGACTGTAGAATCAGAGGTTAGACCAGGAATTGGAGGAGAGTTGTGATGCTCAGGTTTTCTTTCTTTTTTAAAAAATATATTTTATTGACTTTTTTACAGAGAGGAAGGGAGAGGAATAGAAAGTCAGAAACATCGATGAGAGAGAGACATCGATCAGCCACCTCCTGCACGCCCCACAGTGGAGGTGTGCCCACAAGCAAGGCACATGCCCCCGACCGGAATCCAACTGGGACCTTTCAGTCCGCAGGCGGAAGCTCTATCCACTGAGCCAAACTGGTCTCGGCGATGCTCCGGTTTTCTATTGCACAAGGGTCTGCCCCCCACCCCCACCTTGCTCAAGGGTCACTCTTGTGTTATTTCTTAAGCGGAGCACTGCATACCTAGGTGGTCCTTAGCTTCTTAATTTCTTGTAGTATATCGGAAATATTTCAAAAGTAGTTTAATTAGAGGTTGAAGGAATTTTTAAATTCTATTTTAGAATTATTATTATTACTTTTTTTTTTAAGGAGCACCTAAATAGAGTGCTGTGAGCAGGTCGGGGCTTCTTATGAAAAAGACTTTTCTTAAAGACCTAGGTAAGGTCCCTACCCTCCTCCCAGGGCACACCGGTTTGGAACCCTTCCAAGGAGACGGCATGACAGTGCCCCTGCCTCCCAGACCTAGAGCCTTGACTCTGGACCTAGAGCCCTGCTTCTCCGTGCTCACACTGGCCCACAGAAACCGCGCCTCCCAGCGTCCCCTGCCCTCACTCAGCCGCTCCCACCTTGGAGCATCTTCTCGCTGGGCCTGGCCTCTGCCCTAAGAGGCCCCACAACCCGCTCTAGGTGGTCCCACTTTTCCCTGGCACATCTCACTGCACAGAATGCTTCAAGGAGCCATTTCTTAAAGTCATTTTGGAAACGACTGGTAACATGGCATTAATAAAACATTCCTCCCGGCACAGGCTTCCACTGACTGTTCTCATTACTAAAGCTCAGATGGTCTGCAGAGTGCCTGCTTTTCTTGAATAGCCTGTGTTCACAGGCACACAGCTGGCTTCCTCATTTGATATTCTGCTTAAATGTTTATAACTCGGCTTAATAGTTGAAGTGCAAAATGCTCCACGTTTTAGTGCCTCCATCGGAACTATGTTCCCGTGCTCCCCGCTCATGATGCTCAAAGCTGAACTAGCATTTGGCGAAATGATGCCACAGTATATCGTCTTCAGGAAGTTTTTTTGTTTTGTTTTTTTGCTGCAAAGACTCCTACATTTTTGCCAACGGACACTTAGGCTTTTGAAAAAGTATGAATGCCCTAGAAATTGGCAAAGATGTTTTACAGGAAAATTTTTGGTCCCAGTGACTCAAACTGCGTGATGTTGTCACACCCAATGTGCACAGAGAAAGTTGGGATATCCCAAAACTACAAAAAAAAAAAAATTATAATTTAAAACACTGTTGAAAAAGTTAGTGGAGAAAAACAATTCAAAATGAAGCTCAACAACTGAAATAAAACTTTGTCAAAGGGTTAGGACCCTGAAAGCTTTAAGGAATGTGCAAGTCAGGTTTTAGTATGTCACCAATCCTCTCACTCTGACCTCATGCCACCTCCCTTTCTGTGCCTCTTCTCATAGCCAGGACCTCCCGGTGTCCCTGTGTCCTCACTCTGCCTCGCGCCGAAATGAATTACCCAGCTGCGCCCACCTGGCCTAGGTCTTCCTGAGCAGTTCTTAATACCCAGAACCTGCCCTTCCCTGCCACGCCACCATCAAAACCCACCTGCTCTGTGGCTCATCCACAAGGGCTCATTCCATTTTCTCAGTAGGAATCCGTGTTTTCTTACAGAACTATTGGAAGGTTATAGCTACCATGATAGCTTTACAGACATTTACATGAGCGCTGATCCAAATAAATGCATCTCTGACATGCTCTAAAACAGACATTTGGGAAGGGAGGGGTGTGGGGGTGATTGTTGCTAATGGTGTTCTTCTAGTTTCCCTAAATTACAGCCCCTGAGTAGCTGATAACTCCATCTGCCCTGAAGCTATGTGTGGTTTGGCCTTGCCTTGGTCCTGCTTCTGTCTTTTGTGTGTGTGGTTGTTAACCCCCAAAAAATCCCATGCCACCTTGACTGTGCCATGCTCCTACACAAGATGGGACAAGCGGATGGAGATGGTCTCAACACTCAGGCCCAGGCAGACAGCTGCAAGCTCTCAGGGGTCCTGCACTCTGAGTCCTCACCAGTGGCCACACTGCGACTCACTTCCAGGTCCGCCCTTGGGGTCTACCAGCTCCGCACTTCTTGCCTGGCTTTCTGTTTGAGACTTAGTGCTTTGGGTCTGGTGTTCTGTGCTCCATCTCCAATATGGTCCAGACTCACCCACTTGTATGATATCTAGTTTGTCCCACCTGATTCAAGCCAGACCCTCAGGCTGCCCCAATGACAGCCTGTCTGGGTAGTGCTTCCCTCTGGCCTTTCAGCTTCCACTTCATCTCTTCTGTCTCCTGTTAGTGGTCAGGATGAGCACAGCCAGCCTTAGATGTGGGTGCAGGAAATGGTTAGCTGCACAGTGATTATGTGTGTTGGATAATTGGAGGTTAGGAGACTAAACCCTGGAGTTGGACCACATGGGTTCAAACCCCACATCCATTACCCATTGGCTGTTTAACATTGAGAAACTTCCTTAACCTCTCTAAGCCTTGCTTTGTGTGGATGATCAAGAGACTTATGGCATAAGCTGATAGTTGAAACTAAATGAGACATACAAATACTATGCCTAGCCTGGCAACTAACATGAAATGAATGGTCAACCAAAAAACTAAAAATAGAACTCCCATTTGACCCAGCAATCCCACTCTTAGGAATATTCTAAGAAAGTAGAAACACCAATCAGAAAGGATTTATGTACCCTTATGTTCATAGCAGCACAATTTACAATAGTTATGATTTGGAAACAGCCGAGGTACCCATCAGCAGATGAGTGGATCAGAAAACTATGGTACATCTACACAATGGAATTCTATGCTGCCATTAAAAAGAAGGAACTCTTACCATTTGCAGCAACCTGGATGGAACTGGGGAGCCTTATGAAATAAGCCAGTCAATGAAGGAGAAACACCACATGATCTCACTCATTTGTGGATAATAAAGAACATTATAAACTGATGAACAAAAGGATAGATACAGAGGCAGTAAAGCATCAAACAGACTGTCAAATTACAGCAGGAAGATTAAGGAGAGGTGGGGTAGATAGAGATCTACCAAAGGACTTGTATGCATGCATATAAGCATAACCAATAAACACAAGACACTGGGGAGTTGGGGTATGCCTGGGAGGGGAGTGGCAATGGGAAGATATAAATACGTGTAACACAATAAAAAATAAAAAATAAAAAATAAAAAAAATAAAAAGAAATGAATGGTCAACGCATTAGCTAATCTAGAATCATTACTGTGACCGGGTGTTATAGGGACCCTTGGTTCCACTATTAGAGATTCAGTCCTTTATCAGCCTTTCCTAAAATCCACTGTACGAATGCACAGCGGACTTTGGTGACAGCCAGAGAACTTGGTTCTCGACAGGAGGGCAGTGAACTCCAGGAAACCTGAGGGCAGAAGTGGGTGGGAAAAGTTGTCAAAAGCAAAAGGTATAGACAGAGAAGCAGCACTAAAGATGAACTTCACCTAATTCACAGGTGTTCCGAGCTGCCTCTCATGACTGGATGGGGCATGGATGTGAGGCTGCGGATAGAAAGGGAGAAAGTATATTGCTTAGATAACCATTATGGGACTTCCGTTTTAAACAACTCAAAGAGTACGGTGCACAGGGGAGATGTGCTAGGGGCGCCGTTAAATAAAACACAATGTGAAGAGTGCTCTCTGGAGTTGCGTGACAGGGTGGCTCTGAAGTGCCACGCTCCTCAGCAAGGATGTCACACCACTCCACCCCACCTCCCTCATTGTGCAAAATCTCTGCTCCAAGGTGAAAAGGATTGATCTAAGCCAGCAGTTTTCAACCAAGAGTACTTCTGATACCCAGGAAACATTTAGTTATCACAACTGGGCAAAAGAGGGGGTGGCCACTCACATCTCTCAGGCAGAGGTCAATGATGTTGCTAAACATCGAACAATGCATCGGGCACACGTATATCACAGACCGACTCCACTCTTTGATGCTTGCTGACAACCTTTAAGCATCTCCCCCTTGTGTCCAACATCTGGAAAAGCTGATAAGAAACCCTGGTGCTCTGCCCTTTGGCTGGACTGAAAGAATTAAGTACACAAGCTCCTGACTGCATGGGGAAACACTCGCCCACCCCATAAGCATTACAGAGACCCCAAGCCAGTCTCCGTTTTTTTTGCTTTTGCAAGCCCTGCTCTACCCAGAAAGCCTCATGCTGAATTCCATAAACCTTTCATACCCTGTGTGTGGGGGGCATCATCGATCTTAACATCAAAACTAAATTTTATGTGGGTGTGTATTCTGCTTCTGCAGAATAATAACACATAGTAGACGGGAATAGAAGAGACCTTTGTCAAGGAGCAGGCAGGCCCCTCCTGCAGCAATAGAGAAGGGGAGTCACAGAAATTCCTCCCAAGTGTTCTGGTGCGACTAGAAATGTAATTTGCTCCATGTGTATTTGTGCTCTTGGCCATGCACGCATCTATGACATTAACACATGTGCTCTGATGCTGAGGACCAGCCCCTGAGTCTGGCCAGTTTACTTGAAGGAAGATCTAAGAAGAGCAAACTGTACCTCCATTCTTCACTGTTGCCACACCAGGCAGGAGAAAGCCCACCGGAAGTGCACATTTGAGAAACATGCTACAGGCAGGGACCATTTCCTCAAAGCAGAAAATTTTCATGATGTCGCAGGTCATTTTTGCCCAAAACTCACACAAAATTATTCATCTCTAAGGAAAGCTAGAATATTGCTTGCCTGCAGTATTTCCGTCTTATTGACTGGTTTAACTACTAGACGAACACTGTAGGCCTTGAGGTCAAGCTGAGATTAAAATCCAATTTGCCAACAGAGAGAGAATTTTTCATCAATTTGGTGAATATGCGAAACAGAAAAATCAGCTTGTCACCCCAAAATACATGGGTCACTATATTTGATAAATAGGAAACAAATGTTGTCAACATCCTTCTCTGAAAAAGCAAACAAACAAACAACGCTTTAAAAAAAAAAATTCCTTTCCACTCTGAAATGCTTTAGGAGCAATGTAGTCTTCAGAGCAGTGAAGAAATGTTTCCCTTCCTTCTTTACCAGGATTTAGTATTCTTAGTCCCTCTGCATCCTAGAAACTGAATGGGAGAACTCTGAAAGATGGAACTTCAGGGAATTATGTCTGTCAGTGCTTTGTAATTTCACAAGCCACTCAGTATCTGTTACTCATTTCCTGCCAGTGACTAAATGGATACCTTTGGACCCTTTCCAGATGAGAGCCCAGGAGACAGGTAAGCAAAGCTTTGGTCCCTGATCACCCTCAGTCAGTGATGACTGAGCTGCATCTATAGTTGTGATGAGATAAACAACAAAAAGCAGATTAGATTAATTCAAAAAAGGTTACTATCTCTGCAAGGCTGGAACTTGTCTCCTGGGACAGATATGTATGTAAGAGCAGAGATAGGAGTTTTTTAATAATTTTTTAAAAGGTACATTAATTACCACTAACTATTATGTCTTATTCACCCAGACCCTAATATACACTTACACATAGGAGGCATATAACAAATGTAAGAGAAAATGAATGAATTAGAACCAATAGGGTTTTTTACTAACCATCAAAGTTTATTTCATATCCATATACATTGATGATTAAATATGGAGATAGCTAAGTCATCCTAGTTTAAAAATTAGTATGATCTGCAATGTCTAAATTATACTAACAAAACACTGCCTGTTGTAAAGGACTGTATAGAATATTTGTGTACATTCTCAGCATAAGAGAAGCTTGGTTGGGGGTGGGGGTGTCTTATTTTAAACTTTATTAGCTATTGCCCATCTGCTCTCCAAAATGGCTAAACCATTCATACTTCCTCAAGCTGGGTAAAAAGGTGTTCATAATCCACATCTTTGCTAGCACTTAGGCTCATCACTTTTTATTAATTTTTACAGTGTGATGTGTATAGTTACTGTAGTTTCACTTGCATTTTTCTTGATCTGTAGTGTGATGGCACATGTTTTGGGGTTGTCGGAAACCAAACATTGTTCTCACTAAATGGATTTAAACAGGAGGCCAGAAGGCTGGTCAACCTTAACTGCTCTGAAAGGTCAGAGCTAATTACTCACTGTTTAGATGAAAACATTATTTGCTGAAGCAACCTCTACCTGTTTGTTTCATGTTAATTTCTATTTTGTTATTTCCTGCCTAAAGCCTTAATAAAAAGGAGAAAAAGGCCAGAGCAAGTGGCAGTCCTTTCCACTAGAGCAGTGGTTCTCAACCTTTCTAATGCCGAGACCCTTTAATACAGTTCATGTTGTGGTGACCCCCAACCATACTTCATAACTGTAATTTTGCTATTGTTATGAATTATAATGTAAATACCTGTGTTTTCCGATGGTCTTAGGCGACCCCTGTGAAAGTGTCATTCGACCCCCAAAGGTGTTGCGATCCACAGGTTGAGAACCACTGACCTAGAGGAAGGTTCCCGCCTGGCCCCCAATATCGCCAAATTAATGTTTTCTAGTCTCTCATTTCGTTTGCATGTGGCCTCCTTCAGAACCCGAACCCTGAACAGGGAACCCTGAACCATGTAGGACGTGGAAAGAGGTTCCCACAGGGGTTACTTGGGTTTAGTCTTCAGCTGCTCTGTAAATTGTCTCATAACTTTTTCCCGTTTTTCAATGGAGCTTGTTATCTTCTTCCTATTGATTTGTAAGAATCGTTATGCAACCTGAGTATCAACCTCCTATTGCCTATATGCACTGAAAATATTTCAATGCATAGTCTTTTCTGCTTCCTTAAAATGTTTTTGATGTAGTGCTTATTTTAATATAATTAAATCCATCGATCCTTTCTTTTGTAACCACAGCAACATTATTTGCAATAATGGGGGTTAGGGGGTGGGGATAGGAACATCCAATAAAACATAAGCAGGAAAATGAAAAAAAATAAATCCAGGTATATTCAGACCATGAAATGCTATGCAACAGTGAAGGAATTGCAGCTTCATATATCAGCATAGATAGATCTCAAAGATAAAACACTGAGCAAGAAACACAAGTTGAAGAAGACGATAAACAATACAAATATACACCAACTTTAAAAACCTTTAAAATTATTTGACATAATGCATCAAAAAGTTTATAAAAAGACAAATTTCCAAGTCAGGTTTATAATCTAGCTCTTTGTGTTTTCATATTTCATATTTTTATACTTTGAAATAGGTATATTGACTGCAGTAGCAGCTCTTGGGTCTAAGTATTTTCTAGTGAGCCACATCAATCTTTCCCAAAAGCCACGTTGAAGAAACACGCAACGGGCACTGATTCTACATCATAAATTCCTAAGACAGTGTCTTCTAGCATCAGAATACGGGATCACTGCCAGTGCTCAGGGAAAGAGGATCATCCAAGCTATGTCACTTTCATAGACCTACAATGATTGATCACAGATACTACAGACAATCAAGCTGCAACAAACTCACAACATGATTTTTTAATGCCAAAAATACAAATGAACATAGATTTGATCACTCAAGTCTCCAGAAAGACAAACAAGAGTAGTATCTAGATGGAATACAAGAAGACTAAAAGCTTCTATGTAAAGTTTGGTGAGAAGATGAACAAAATCATAGGGGCTTACTTTGGAAAGCTGTCATGTCACTACAGCAGCGTTGTAATGACTCCCAGTGCCAGGGCACAAATACTTCTAGAAACATTACTGGTCTCAGGACTGTCAGTGAGCCAACTGCCACTGCTTATGGCTTGGACAGGATAGTGCTGTCAGATGAAATGTGTTGATCTTTTACAGAGGAAGCAAAGTTTTTGATGTATTAATCCTCCCTTTTGAAGATGAGATCTCTGAGGTCTAGTCTTCAACTAGACCAGGGAAATCTCCTTGGATGGAGAAAACTTCTTCACCCAAAGTCAACCATTTTAATGTCAAGGCCAAGGGAAATATATATTAAGGAGATTAATAAGAAACGGAGGCTATCTGATGCTTCTCTGATGCTTGTGAACATTTTAAACACTCTATCATGATTTAAATTGATTTCATCTGAATCTACTTTACCCATGTCTGTTTTGATAACTGAATGCTGGCATGTTTTGTAGTATGCTGGACCATGAGGTGAAAGTCCTTCACAGAGTCTGTGAAGACAGAGATAACGTGTCCAAAGCTCTTTGGTCAATGGTTCTGCTTATATCCTCAAGATTCAAAAGCTCCCCCAAGATTTCCTCAGTGATAAGAATTTAAAATGGATTATAAACACTGAGAAGGCTGTTGCTTATGGCATAAAAGTCCAGGCAACCATCTTGGTTGAAGATAAATCTTACTATATCTAGAATTTGCTGCTCATTGTGACTCCCCTGGTTCCTTGGAGCTGTAGCTACTAAGTGCCATCATTCTGCTAAGTAGGAACAAACTGTCATTCCATATTGTAATGATCAGCCTGGTGCATTCATTCGGGTCTATGCAGTTGAGTGTGCAGTAACCAAGAATAACCATATATTAGCCATATGTAAGCTCACAGATGTTTCTCAGATTGAAGAAACGTTTACATAGATGCTTCCAGCGTCCTCAATATGTTTTCTGTACACAAGAATACACAAAAAGAGGACAAGATCATGACAAATGCCATTTGTGCAAGGAAGATATTAAGCATATAGCCCAGGAAGTAGTAAAATACAAAGATGAGGAAAAGAAGCAAAGACTCTCACTGTGGTCTTCTGAGGTTTCTCTATGGCTCTCAGCCTTCCTTACACTTACACTGCCTTCTCAACTCTCTACCGACAGACCGCCTGTGTTATTCTCCATTTCCACTTACCGCATCTAACAAAGTTACCTCTGACTCATCAGTCTCACACCAAGAAAACTATCTCAAAGACATGCTGGCAAAATTACAAAATACTATCACAGCATCATTTTATGAACACAAAGCGGAAAACAACCCAATTCCCAATGTTCTTCAAAAAGGGACTGATCAAATAGGCTAGCATAATCCATGCAACGGAGTCTGTAGCCATAAAGAGCCAGGAGAACAAGTTCTATATACTGATATGGAATGCTTTCCAGGTTATATCATCAAGTGAAAGAAGCAATGACTAGTAGTCTAATTATGGTATGTTATGTTTTGGGGTATACATACACACACACACACACACACACAAATATACATATTTATTTCTGCTTTCATAAAGAAACAATGAAAGCATAGACCCAAAATTAATAAAAATGCTTCTCTCCAGTGGAAGAGCCAGAGCCAGAAGCAAACCTCCCCAAAGGTAACTTATTTTACAGTTTTGGCAGCTTTCCCAGGGTGTAGGCCTATAACTGGCAGAGTGACATTCTATTGGCCAAGCAGGGCACAGGAGGCAACCCAGATTCAAGGGGGAGGAAAGAGCTTCCACCTCTCCAGAGGAGGTATTTCTAAAAGTGATGCAATAAAACCACCCAACATCATCTGTTTCACAATGTGATGCAATAAAGAGGATACAACCGCAGCAATAAAGTAATCTTGCCTAAAAAAAATTAAATTTGAACATCTAATTGGGCCTCTAACTCTCAGCTTCTGCTTATATAATGGATAGAAAAAAAAGTCGAACAGCGCCTTAAAGAAGCAATCAGCCGAAACTAGACTATGGGACATTCTAAATAGGACAAATTCACCAGAATAACTAAATGCATTTGAAGGTTCTGTTTGGATTATGACTCAAACAAACTAACTGTAAACTGATATCTTTGAGACAATTGGAGAAATTTGAAATTAGACTATCCAGAGAAGGGAAAATAATTTTCCCTCTACTCTTCTAGGTTCTTGGCTGAAACCCCACCCTGTAATAAAGACAAATTAACATAGAGGGGAAAAAAATCAATTTTAATTACATATGTGTGTGCTTACATAGGGAGCCCTACAAAGATATGAGACTCAAAAGGTGTCCAGACAGTTGAGGCTTATATACCATCCTGAGCTAAGGGAAGGGAGAAGGGTCTGGACTTCAGGTGGGAGAGAAGGCAATTCACAGGAAGATGAGAAGAGGAAATTCATGGTAAACAGACTGCCCTGCCATGCAGATAAGTAAGTCTCTCAGATGACAGAGTTATTTGTGGCAATAGCTTTTTCCTGGTACAGGCTCCCTGTAGTTTCCCTCACAACTTCTAACATAAATTTCCCTAAAGAAGGGTAACTTATACTCTGTTTTCAGACCTTCTGTGCCTAAGTTACAATAATAATAATAATAATAATAACAATAATAATAATAATAAAAAGCTCAATACCCTGGCCAGTTGTGGCTCAGTTGGTTGAGCATCGTCCGTGTACCAAAATGCCACTGGTTCAATTCCTGGTCAAGGGCACATGCCCAAAGTGGTAGGGTTTAAACCGGTCCCCAGTTGGAGTGCTTCATAAAGCAAGCAACCGATCAGAGGCAACCAATAGATGTTTATCTCTCTTTTCCTCATCCTTCCTCTTTCTCTAAAATCAATAAAAAAATATTTTTTTAATTAGCTCAAAATAACCCTTATGCTAAAAAGGCATACTTTTGGGTGGTACATTCCACTACCCTCCAACTGAGTATTAGGTGATACTGAAGGATAGCATATTATGACACCCCCAAATATACCACTTTGGTACATGGATTAGTTTGAACTGAGGCACTTGAAAAATAGCAAATGCAGAGAGAATTTCTCTGAACTCCCCTTATCTACCTAAAGTCAAATCTTCCAAAAGGAACTCAAATGTCATAGACCACCCCCCCCGCCCCCCTGTGGAGAGTTTTATCAACAAGAGAAGATTGGCTCTTATCACTGGAGAGGAGACTAGAAGTGAGTCTATACCACATGCAAACAGACTTTGTCACAAACTATCACACACCTCGCATCTACTCTTCTAAGGGCTCAGTCATCTTTTCTAAAAGTCATTTGCTCTCCCCTAGGAAGCCTACATCCTTTCTCTGCTTTCCCAACTAAGATGATATTGAACACAGAATTCCAAGCCTCCTTCCAAGTTACCCACTTTTCGCTGTATATCCCCCATGTATACTTGAATTATGCATGTAAAGACTTAAAAGAACTTTACTATGCAAAATGCACCCAGCACTTGAATTTCTGCAGCTTGGGCCCTGTCATTGCTTACAAGGCTTACCTTTGCCCTTTTGGGCTCTGAAACCACCTGCAAAGCAAGCAGCACCCTGTGCTGATTGAACTGTTTCATAAATTGTGGCTCCTGTATGGTTGATAAGCAATACCCTTTAGTGGAACTGCTCAACCAGAAGCCTTTGTTCTGTGAACTGCAGCTAGGATGTTGATAACTGCTTAATCGTATATTACCCATTGTTCTTATCACTGAAAGTTCAGTTGTCCCCACCAATCAGGAAATGAATAATGTAAGTTTATAACCTTGCTTCCTAGCAACCCCTCTCTCCAAACCCGTTCTCCAGCCACCACCACCCCCTCTTTCAGAGAGTGTCTTTGATTCATATTGAGGGCTATATAGTTTTCTGATTTGCAAAACGTAAGAAAAAAAAACTTGTTCAATGTATTTTGGAATTTTTGTTAATACATGTTAATGAACTTATGTTTGATTTTCTGTCTTTTATTACAGGAGGTCTCAGCCAGGAACTTTGAAGATAAGGGAAAATTATTTTTCCTTCTTATATTATTTGTTCTGTTAAAATTTTTAAAAACTTATAACTGTTAAGGAAGCATTCAGAGTTGGTTAAAAGACAAACCAAAGCATAGTAAGTTTTAAGGCTTTATTTGAGTAAAAATCAATTGAAATTGGGCAATGCCAAACCATAAGTGGTTTGTAGCGCTTCACCAACATGAACTCAGGGAGAGACTTTTATAGAGAAAAGGCAGAAGCAAAGCAAGGGCATTAGTGATTGGCTATAGCTTACAGCCTAGTTGGCTGTTGGTAATTGGTTGTTCTTAAGTTTCAATTTCATAACCTTGAAGCATTTACAGGCCTAGATTTGGGATTGCTTACATATGCAGGTGGAGCACTAGAGCCACAGCAGAAGAGCCTCCTTGTTTAATTAATTTAATAAAGTAAAATAATACGATGTCTGGGATCTGCTTTAAAAACATAAGAGAGTGAGGTGGGAGATGAATGGAATAAAATGAGCAAAATGTTAATGAAATCACACTTTAATTTTTCCTTTTTTTTTTTTAATGATTGTTACTTTTAATTGGCCTGATCATACCTCTTGGTGTTACTTAGTTCAGGCTCTCTGAAGAGTTAATAGCATTGACTCAGCCAAGCTTTAGGTCACATATGTGGTCTAAGGTTTAATTAGCTATCTTTGGGTTTACTCTCCACTCACCCTGAGTCTAAAGAGCTGGAGGGAGTGAGTTATAAAGTAGAATAACTGACAGCAGAAGCCTGCCCCCTGGAGGGAAGGAGCATTTGAAGACAAAAGCAGTCCTAGATTAGAGGTAGTGAAGGAGGGAGCAGACACACTAATTACCATCTTTAGTGCTCGGCTTACTGAAGGTGGGAAAAGTGGACCTTTGAAGTGGATCAGCTGTGCATGCTCCAGTTCACGTTAAAAAATAGCAATAATGCCTGGCTGGCATGGCGCAGTGATTGAGTGTTGACCTATGAACCAGGAGATAACAGTTCAGTTTCCAATCAGGGCACATGTCCAAGTTGCAGGCTTGATCCCCAGTGGGAGGGCATGCAGGAGGTAGCCAACCAATGATTCTCTCTCATCATTGATGTTTTTATCTCTCTCCCTACCTCTCTGAACTCAATATATCTATATCATCTATATCTATATCTATCTATAATATATATATATGTATATATATGCATATATATACATATATATATATATACATATATATATATATATATTTAAATAGCAATAACATCTTTTTGACTTCTAAACTTGTAGAACTAGTAAGCACCACACCTATTTGGCCACCATTTTCTTGGTTACAAGGTGTGAATGTGATCAGGAGTTACTATATCATCCCTGTATAGTTGAGGCCAAGTGGCAAAGTGATTTACTCAAGGCAAGAGCAGTTGGTTCTACAGGGAACAAGTGAATTGTGATTTTGTTAATCAACTAGACTGCATCTTCTGGGAATTGTGTTGCATTGAAAGCAATTTTCAAGATAACTAATAATTATCTTTAAGCACCTTCACCCTTTGTAATGTGTTTAAAACTTTCCTATGGAAAACTACATTGCCCGCAAAGGGATGGAGTCTGTTGGAATAGTAATAAAGAGGTTGAAAAGTCAGAGACTAACCTGCTTATAAAAGGCCTTAAGAAGCAGGCTAAGAAATTTAAAATTCGTGGCTTTGGTAAAAGTGGTGACCAAGAAGGTAAAGTGAAAAAAGAAGAGAGTGAATTAATAAGAGAAAGACTGATGAAAGCTGGGACACAGCTAGGAAGTTCAGTTATAAACTTCCAACCTACAAAAAGCGGCCGTAAAAATGCAGAGCATGTAAAATATCTGAAAGATATTCCAACGTGAGAAATTATTTTCATAACTAAAATGGAATGATACCCCAGACATAGAATGAGAACCTCAGTGGAAGGAAGACAGCCACTCAGTCTCAGATCTGAAAGTAAGTAGGGTAAGAAAAATATCTGACAGGCCAAACTCTGTACATATTTTATATAAATGTACAAAATTCTCCATTTCCTTTATAACTATTTATTGAATTGTTGGAAAAGGTGGAATTCGGGCTATTGAGACCATTTTCACTCCTTTAAGAAGATAATTCTGAGCCCAGAAAATTAATATTGAAGTTAATTTATTAATACTTCAGAGAATTATACTGGATGGGTTGAGAGTTGAACTCATCTATGAAGCAATTTAATCATTCTTGCACTTTCTTCACACCACTGAGTCTAAAAGCTTCACTAGCATCTAATAATCTTAGCCATGGGAAATTTAATATGATTTTTTAATTTTAAATTATATTCATTGTGAAATGTTTTCATTATGCATGGATAAAATTCAACTTGGCAAGGAGAGTCATTCATTCCCAGGTTGACATGAGCAAGTTTGACAATCAAGTGATACTCCAGGATGAGTATCTTAAAACAGTGATAACCAAGTGAATTGTAAGTTATTTCCCAAGAGAAATGGCTCTAAAGGACACCTAGTTCTCCAATTTTGTAAACACGTATATCTTGTTGTAATTTGATCATCATCTAAAATTTAACTCCTTAAAGTTAAGAATGGATTGTTTTCTAACCTCTTAGCTTTTAATATTGGCTGCCCATTGGACTCACATGAAAAATTTAAAAAAACAAAACCCACTCACATATTGATATCTAGCTCCTCCCCCTCTCCCATGCTAATTTAATTGTTCTGGAGTATGGACTGAAGAACAAGAGTTTTAGGTGGGCCCCAGGCGATTCTAATATTCAGACACAGTTGAGAATGTCTGCTGTTTTCTTAATAATTCTTTGAAAGCTCAGATTTCTTTTCACTTTTTTAACAATTTCCTGAAGTCATAAAAACTTTATTAGAATATATCACTGATGTAAAGAAAAAATAGTACCAGAGGGGCTAAAAACAAATAATGCAAGGACCAAAAAATAAGTAAAAATAAAGTAGTTTTATCTAAGTAGAATACAGTAAAAAGATGTTTTCTTGGTAGATAAGCTATTGTTTTTGTCGTTTGGTTAGCCAAGAGGTTTGGTTTTCTTAACTGAGCATTTTTGCTGATTCTTCTAGAAGTTGAAAAAATAGTTTTGGTTGGTTGGTTGGTTGTTAGTTGGTTTGGGGAGGAGAGAGAAGATTGGAAGATGGCTTTATTATGACCTCTATGTACATATCAATAGGCCAGATCCTAAGAACTAGAGAGAAATGGCCATTAAGCGACTTCTGTTGTAGGGTTTGGTTGCTGGAAATTTGAAATAGAAATTTCAAGTATCTTCCTTTTCCATGTATAAACCCACCCCTCCTCACCCTTTGATTGTCCACCTAGGTCTTCTGTAATGCTTTCCTAACAATCACTACCACCCATTTTCTATCTGTGTCAGTTTGTTACAGCAACTAGTGTGGTCTTAAAAATGAAGGGAGCTGTGTTCATGTTTACAGTGACATGGAACAACTGGCCATAGCAGAAATGAAACAGAAGTTGGGAAATAAGCTATTAGATGATAAATTAAAAGCAGAAACTTCCTATAGGAACTTCACTGCAATTTTCTGCAGTTATACTGGAAGAAATCCTAAGATGCTTTATTTAGAGATCAAAGGAGTCAATAACTTCAGAAAATTTAAGAAACTGAGGAATATATGCCTTCATCAAAGGCAGCCTAATTCCAGATAATTCTAAATTTACTACAGGAGA
Source organism: Lasiurus borealis (assembly GCA_004026805.1). Lineage (NCBI taxonomy): Eukaryota > Metazoa > Chordata > Mammalia > Chiroptera > Vespertilionidae > Lasiurus > Lasiurus borealis. The sequence continues at coordinate 37,654 of PVJN01011251.1, read as the reverse complement.
GAATGCTGGTATCACTGAATACCTATGTTTTTTTCTCCTTTTTCTGAGACCACTTCTAAACAACATTTCCTACTCCCATTATTTTAGGGCCATATGATTGGGATCCTGATAATAGAAAGTGAGCAGATATAATTTAAAGTACTTCCAGGCTTGACTTCTAGAACTTCTCATATGGTTTTGCATGTTCTTTTTCTTTACTCATTGGGCATCTGAAGGCAGAGTTTCCAGGGTAGAAAATGAAGAATATTCTAAAGCAGTGGCTCTCAACCTTCCTAATGCTGAGTTCGTTTAATGCAGGAACTGCATTAAAGGGACGCGACATTAGGAAGGTTGAGAACCACTGCTCTAAAGGATGAGGGAGCCACTAAATAAAGGAATCTAGGGACCTGAATCCTCACAGAAAAGCTGCCCATCAAACACTCTTTGGACTATGAAAAGGATAGAAACATTTTTTATGTTAAACTACTGAAACTGGGGGTTTGTTACAGCAACTAGCAACTACTTTTACTTGGCTTGTCAATATACTAAGTGACTATCAAATCTAAAGAGTCTCATTCTATACAATCATTCACCAAAAGAAAGAACCTCAAATTTAAAATTTAAATTTAAAAGGACTCAAATAATAGAAAGTATGCTTTCTGACCACAATGGAATTAAACTATGAAATGGGCAACAGAAAAAAATCTGAAAAACCTCCAAATGTTTAAAAACTGAATAACACACATCAATGAAACCCATGGGTCCAAGAAGAAAATCAAAAGGGAAATTAGAAACTATTTTGAATAGAATAAAAATGAAAACACAATATTTTAGAATTTGTGGGGTGATAATAAAGTTGTACTTAGGAAAATTTATACCTCATTATGATATAATTATTTTTAGTAGATCTATATCCCATCTCTTCAGTTCTGTTCCTCTTTCATTATTTTATTTCTTCCCACATGAGGATGGAAACTATGATTTTATTTTCTTTGTGTTACTACTAATTATCATAACTTACTCACTAAATAATCATGTACCAAGAGACTGCTGTTGGCCTACAACACCAGCTCAGAGTAGAGGTTTGATAAATATCTTCCGAATCCATAATGAGAAAATGTTGGCTCAGAGAGAGGGAAACAAAGGAAATGAAGAGAGTTAGAGGCTCCATTGGTCAGAGAGTTAAGCTAAATCAAAACATTTCATGTTCAGGTTCATTCCATTCATATCTTGATCTTCATTTCCTCTCTTCTAAAAGAGCAAGTCATGGAGTTACAAATCTAATCTGCTCCCATCTAATATGCAAATCACTGGCATTTCCAACAAGGTCTTGTTCTGCCTCTTCTCAGTACTTCCAGTGCAACTATCCAATATGTCTGTGAATTTTCTGGATTCACGATAGAGCAATGCTTTAGATTTATGTAAGCATTGGCACTGAGTGGTCTGCCTCCATTGCCAAGAGTTTATAGAAAGGCAAAGCTGTCTTCACTCTGTTACTCCAGTCTCAGAAGAGCAAGGGGTATCCCCCCAAATTCCCTTGTGTTCCCTTTGAAGCTCATTTAGGAAACAACATATTTGGGTACGTGACTTTCTCTATGCTCTTGGTCGGCAGACTCCATGAATATGCACAACCACAAGCAATCCTTCTCGGCATATGCCTACATTAACCACTTTCAAAGGTAAAGCAATGTCCAGTTGAAACAATTTTTGGACTGGAACCTGGATTCTTTGTTCGCAGGTATCAAAGAATGAATCCAAGGACAGAAAGTGGTACAGCAAAGATGGAGATTTATTGAAGAATAAGTACAGACTCCCACGTAGGGAGGGGGGAAAGGTTCCCACTGAGTTCTTTTTCCTATGGCTTATAAAGGCTACAGGTCCCGGTGCCTTGACATCCCCACTGATTGGTCACTATTCCTTTGGTCTGGTTACTATAGTAACTCCTGGGCTCAAAATAGAATCTCACATGGAACACGGGAGAACCTCATGTTCCATGTGAGGTTCTTCCCCCCCCCCCATCCTGCTCCTTCCTTATTGTTTTCCTATTGCCTTTGGGCTTTCTTCTTCTCCTTTTGGTTGAAGGGCTTCCTTCTCTTTATTTTGTAAGTATAGACCTTTGCTGTTCCCAGCTCCCTCATTCTATGGAATATACCTGTTGCAGCTTTTTAGCTTCCCTAATCTATGGAAATACTAGTGGCCTGGTGCACAAAATTCATGCACAGAGGCAGGAGTTCCCTCAGTCCAGCCTGCCACCTCTCCAATCAGGAACCCCTTGAGGGATGTCTGACTGCTGGTTGAGGCCTGATCTCTGTGGAATTGGGCCTAAAGCAGCAGCCGGACATTCCTCTCTTCAATCTGGGACTGCTGGCTCTTAACTGCTCACCTGCCTGCCTGATTGCCCCTAACTTCCCTCCCCTGCCAGCCTGATCTCATCCCTACCTGCTCTCCCTTGCCAACCTGATCTCCCCTAACTGCCTCTGCCTGCCTGATTGTCTCTAACTGTTCTTCCCTTGTTGGCCTGATCTCACCCCATCTGCTCTCCCCTGCCAGCCTGATCACCCCTAACTGCCTCTGCCTGCCTGATCACCCCTAACTGCTCTCTCCTGCTGACCTGATCTTTCCCCAATGGCCCTTCCCTGTCAGACTGATCTCACCCCCAATTGCACTCCCCTACCAGCCTGGTTGCCCACAACTGCCCTCCCCTGCTGACCTGATCACCCCTAATTGCCTTCCCCTGCCCACCTGGTCTCTCCCCCAACTTCCCTCCCTTGCTGGCCAATTTGGTTCTGATTTGTCAGTTTCTATGCCAGTTAGTGTCAAAAGCTCTGCCTCATAGACAGCCATCGGTTCCTCACAGTTCACTCAGATTTGGTTCTGATTGGTTGGTTTCTATGCCAGTCAGCATATTCAGGCCTATCTCTGGGCTTGATCAGAGAGGCAGGGATGATCAGCAGCCCCCGCAGAGGCCTGGAGAGAAACAGAGGCGTGGCTGCTGGCGAAGCCCAGAGAGAGAGCAAGAGAGCGAGAAAGAGGGGGTAGGGGGAGAGGCATCAGCTGATCAACAGCTGCCACAAAGGCTGCAAATCAGACCTTGCCTCTCTCCCCGAGCCTCTCACTCTGAGCCTCTCTCTGGGCCTGATCCACAGCCCCCTTGGCAATCAATGCTGGGTCGCTGCACTCACCAAGCAACCCAGCACTAACTGCAGGATTGACTTCCAGTGTTCGGTGAAGCCTTCAATGGGTCCTTATGGATTCTGGGTTTTTATGTATCAGGATACCTTCTGCTGCTCTGCAGCCCTGTGGTTCCTCCATGGTCCCCTTAATTTCTAAAATTTCCTAAAACCTGTCTTTTTCTCCCTAAAAAATTCCTGTTTCACAGTTACCATGAAAAAGGAATTCTGATCACATTCCTGCTCCTCCTTTATTGCCTTGATGAGCACCTGCCTTTTGCATCAACCTGCAAATGATCCTACTCATTTCCCTTGACCATTTTAGTGGACTCTGCTAGGACTCCTGCAGTCCCATTACACCTCCCTCCTGACTGTAGAATTGCACACGTTATCCAAGGGCATATGGAAGAGGAAGATGGTGTTTTGTTTCCATTGCCTCTGATGACTCCTTTCATGCGGACAGCATTTTTGTCTGTCTGCATTCCAGATTGAATCTTGCCAAGGTTTTTGAGGAACAACCAACTGTTATCGTTACATCCTGTTCTGAAAACTTAAAGGAAAATGTTGATCATGATTTAAATATATTTTGGAATCTAATTTTCTCAGACTCATTACTTGAGTTAGACCACAATCATCAAACCCTGCTCTCAAACTCTTTTGTCAGTATTCGATGTTTTGCACCATCAGGTGAAGTATGCTCATTCAATAAGCCTTTTGTGCTTCATATCTAGTTACCTAATATTTTAAATGACATAATGTTAAGATATAAGATCAGCCCTCTTCTTCAACGGCAGTGTGTGAATCTTGCTAGTTTTCATTAGAACACGATAAACTCTGCCATTAATATAACACTTTAGAACTCTGGGGTAAAACCAACACCTTATATTTAGAATGACAAGTTAATAATCACTGCCATCTGCAGGCAACAACAACAAAAATCTCTGGTTTGTACCAACTTGTTTGACCAAAGGCAATTTCAAGTGAATAAAATAATTGTATTTCCAGGAAAAAATGCACTCACAGATAAAAACAGACTTGGTTATTTCCTGCCCTCCACATTTGCATTAGAACAGACAGCACCCAGAGCAAACAGAAGAAGAATATTGAGCTAAAGCAGTTGTGTTGGCAACACTGAGGTCACAATCTCTACTGGAAAACCCTACATAATAAAAGCATAGTATGCAAATTGTTCCCTCGACTGGGAGTCCGTACAGGAGTTCGACCAGAAGTGGGGTCAGTCAGGGGAAGGGAGGGAGTACTCGGCTGGTAGCCAGCAGCCACTAAGGACCCTAACAGTGCACAAATTTAGCCCTGGCCAGTATTCCTCAATAGTTCCAGTGTCGACCTGCCCACTGATAGGTCTCCAGTTCCCCAGTCAAGGGCATGTACCTTGTTTGCAGGTCCAATCGCGTTGCATGCAGAGACAACAAATTGACGTATCTCTTTCATTTTAATGTTTCTCTCTGTCTCTCTTTCTCTCCTTTTCTCCCTTCCATTCTCTCTAAAAATCAATGGAAAAAAATATCCTTGGGAGAGGATTATCAAAACAAAAAATATCATATAAAATAATATTTAAATCTTTATTTTCATAGTAACAAAGTAGATATTGTGGGAACCTCTTTCCATGTCCTGCGTGGTTCAGGGTTCCCGGTTCAGGGTTCAGGCTCTGAAGGAGGCCGCATGCAAACGAAATGAGAGACTAGAAAATATTAATTTGGCGATATTGGGGGGCCAGGCAGGAGCCTTCCTCTAGTGGAAAGGACTGCCACTTGCTCTGGCCTTTTTCTCCCTTTTATTAAGGCTTTGGGACACACCCCTAGCCTTTAGGCAGGAAATAACAAAATAGAAATTAACTTGAAACAAACAGGTAGAGGCTGCTTCAGCCACCAATGTTTCAACTAAACACTGAGTGATTAGCTCTGACCTTTCAGAGCAGTTAAGGTTGACCAGCCTTCTGGCCTCCTGTTTACATCCATTTAGTAAGAACAATGTTTGGTTTCCGACAGATACAACTTACATTTTTTAAGAGTATAAAAGTTAGATTAATATGTAGAAAATAAAAGATTATGAATTAAAAATAATGCCTTTGTAAAATAGACTATCAGTAAGGGAACAAAGCAGGATGCATATGCAAAATACCCTTTTTGCAAAAGTAATATAAGTATGTGTATGTGTTTGACAGAGACAGAGAGATGCAGAGAGAGACATAGAGAGAGACTGATTATCTCTTGCCAAGAGACTGATTATCTCTTGTTTTTCTTTGCATACTCAAAACAAGAATGGTGCCTAGAATATAGAGTGTATATCAGAAGTGTACCAAGTAAATCACAAATAAAAATGAATGATTCATATTGCTTCTTGGGATTAAGATTAATGTGTTTTTTTCTCTTTGGCTTTTTTTCTGGGTTTTATTCAATTAATATGTATTACTTTTGTACTTAAAGTACAAATCGTAGAGAAAGCTGTCTCTTAGCTATAATTTGAACTAATGTAAATGCCTACTCACCTGCTGGGAGGGGGCCAGCGGGGGGAGATTGTCTCCCTTTCTCCAACCCACCATATTTCAGAAATAAGACAGTAGCCTCTGAATTACACCACCTTACATTGGGAACAGGGACATGTAACTGGGCTGAAGAGCCCTGGCACAAAATTCTAGTACTACTCTAATTCCGAAATGGCGAAAGCAGTGTTATCAAGTTGTTAGGCTCTTTGATTTTTATTTTTGCTTTGGTTCACATTGGAAGGTTAATTTTATAACTATAATTTGAGGGACAGTTTAGCTGCTTTAAAAAAGTTGTGACATTTCCGGATCCATTACACTTATTTCCCTTGTGTAGAAAGGCAGTGACCTGACAAACAAGCAAGAGCGCCATCTTGTGGCAGCTGACTTACCATGCGCATAGTTCTAGGGGTACTGGAAGAACTTCATGGAGTCGAAGTATTATTTCCTCTGACCCAACAAGCCTTACCAGCTTCGGGGCACGGAATTGCAAAGACTCCTTCCTATCTAGGAGTTTAGATTTCTGAAATGTGAGGGCTCAGGTCAGCCCAGGAAAGATATCATCCTGGATTGCTTTTATCTCTTCCATATACAGTGGTACCTCAAGATACGAGTGCCCTAACATACAAGATTTTTGAGATACGAGCCGTAGAGCGAGCAATTTTTGCTTTGAAATACGAGCAACAGTTGAGATACGAGTAATCACGTGGATCAGCTGGCTGCACACGACCCACCAGTTTACCGAGACTCGAGCATCTCGAGGTACCACTGTACTACCAAATATAAGGCTCATCTGGAAATTGGCCGTTGACAGCATTCATTGCCACATCTATAATAATAAAAGCATAATATGCTAATCAGTCTAGTCAGCCAAACGACCTTCCAGGTGACATTGTGGACGAAGCTGAAGCTGCTGCCAGGGCTGTGAGGGCCAGCCCCTTGTATGAATTTCATGCATCAGGCCTCTAGTTATTTATAAAAGCAAATAACCTGAGTGTCCATGGATCTTTTCTATAGTCTTTTTAATCTGTTTCATGTATTTCTGCTCTGATCTTTGTTACTTCCTTCCTTCTACTACCTTGGGCTTAATTTGTTCTTTGTTAGTTCTTGGAGGTGTAAAGTTTGAACTCTTTATATGGATTTATTGCTATGAACTCCTGTTTTAGAACTATTTTCACTGCATCCCATAATTTTAATTTTAATTTCCTTTTGATTTCTTCTTTGACTCAACGGTTGTTCAGTACCATACTGTTTAATCTCCAAATATTTGTGAATTTTCCATTTTTCTTCCCAAAATTGATTTCTAGTTTCATACAATTATGATTGGAAAAATGCTTGATATTATTTCAATCTTATTAAATTTATTGAGACTCCTTTCTGTGACCTATCATATGACATATTCTGGAGAATAGTCCATGTGCTTAAGAAAAATATGTATCTTGCTGCTTTTGGATGGAATGTTATATAAATGTCTCTTAAGGTCATCTGGTTGAATATGTCCTTTAAGTCCACTCTTTTATTGATTTTTTTTGTCTGGATGACTTTTGTTAAAAATGGGATAGTCAAGTCTCCTACTAGTATTGTATTGCTGTCTGTTTCTACCTTCAGATCTGTTAATATTTGTTTTATATATTTAACTGCTTCTATATTGGGTGTATAAATATTTACAAATATTATATCCTCTTGTTGAGTTGACACCTTTTATCACTGGCCTGCAGGGATCAGACCATAACCGGCTCTCTGACATCCCCTGAGGGGTCCCAGATTGCAAGAGGGAACAGGCCAGGCCAAGGAACCCCACTAGTGCACCAATATGTACACCAGGCCTCCAACATCCCCAAATGGGTCCGGGGTGCAGGTGAAGCAGATTCGGGGCCAACAGTGCCCCAACAGCAACCTAACTCGTGGCCAATTCCACAAGGAATCAGGCTCCTTCCTCTACTAGTCCAAGCATATGCCCCCTAGTAGTCATTGCATGTCATTTACACATTTTACCTTGTTTACCCATTAATAACTTATTATAGTTATAATTATTTTTACTACTTTTGTCTTTTAACCTTTATCATGATTTATAAGTGATTTAGCCACTACAATTATAGGAGTATTCTGAAGTAACTATATATTTATCTTTACCAGTGAGATTTATGCTTTCATGTTTTCCTGTTACCTATTATCACACTCTCATTTCAGCTTGAAGAAGGCAGGTCTAATGGTAATAAATCCCTTCAGATTGTGCTTGCCTGGAAAACTTGATCTTTTTAATTCTGAAGGACAGCTTTGTTGGTTAGAGTAGTCTTGTTTGGCAGTTGTTTTTCCTTTCAGTTTACTTTGAACATATGCCAGTACCTTCTGTTCTGCAAAATTTCTGATAGTTCAAAATCTGCTGAGAGTTCTATGGAAGTTCCTTTGTACTTAGGAGTTCTCTCTCTCTCTCTCTCTCTCTCTCTCTCTCTCTCTCTCTCTCTCTCTCTCTCTGTAATTGGTCTTAAGATTCTCTTCTTTTTGGAATTCTCTGGGCTTCCTGGATCTGGATGTCTGTTTTTTCTTCAGGTTAAGGAAGTCTTCAGCCATAATTACTTTGAATAAGCTTTCTGCCCTTTCTATCTCTCTTCTCCTTCTAAAACTCTTAGAAGTCCACTGTGTCTGGTAAGTTACTGTTCGAGAAAAAATACTTATTTTTATTAAAATGTCCTTTTATGTTAAGTCCCTTACTATCTTCACTCTTTCTTTTCTATTCTTTTTTTCTTTTTACTCCTCTGATTGGATGAATTTCACTGCCCTGTCTTCAAGTTTGCTTTTCTATTCTTCACTTGATTTAGCCTGTTGAATTCACATTAAAATTTTCAATGCAGTTAATTGCATTTTTCACCTCTGAGATTTCTATTTGCTGCCTTCATATATTTTGTATCTCTTTGTTGAAATTCTCATTTTGTTCATGCACTTCTCTTGATCTTAGTGAGTATCTTTATGACCATTACTTTAGCTCTTTGACAAGAAAATTATTTATCCCCATTTTATTAAGTCTTTTTCTAGAGTTTTATATGGTTCTTCTGTTTGAGGTATATTTCTCTATTTCTTTATTTTCTTGATTCTATGCATTAAATACAAGTCATCTCTCCCTGTCTTGACAGAGTGGTCTCATATAAGAGATGAAGCTTATGATCAGCCTGGCTTGAACTTTTGGTTGTCTCTCAAACCTGCTTTGTGATTATTCAAGCTGCCCCTTTGTTCTCTGTGGTCCCCAATAGTTGGAGGTATTCCAAGACCTGTGAGTGTCCCCAAAGGAAGGATCTCAGTCCGCATATGCATGCAGGCTGGTTGGAAGCTGGACCTCAAGCAGCATTGTTTAAAGTATGCAGGTAGGTAGGTCTCTTTCAAGTAAAGATGGGGACATGGGCTTTCCTGTGCCCTATATATAAGTCTGGTCTTTCTTTGCCATTGACCACAGCACCCACTCATTGTCCATGCTGGCTTCACCATTAACACCGGCCTGGCCCCTCTCAGCTCTTGACACTGGTTTCAAACTATGTTCACAAAAAGTGCTAGACTACAAATGTGTACACACACACACACACACACACACACACACACACACAAAATTCAGATGTTAAGACTAACAAAAAAATTTCCTCCCCAAAACTCTGTGGAACATATTTGACTGAATATTATCTTGCTCCATCATGCGGTCATTTTAGAACCACACAGACTATTCCCATACCAAATACAACAGAATGTGGCTTGGTCAGGGGACAATGTGAAATAAGCATGTCAAACTCAAAGACTAATATGGGCCAAATAAACAAGGTTTAAGTTTATGTGGTCCGCAAAATAACAAAAGCTTCAATTTTCATAGAAACTTTGGTTTATTTCAATAGAGACATGCTGAATACAAAGGGCTGAAATAAATGAATAATTATTAACATAAAAGAATAGAACATTTTAATAAAAATTAGTGTTTTTTCTTGAACAGTAATTTACCAGACACGAAATAACTACACAAATTATAAGCGTAATGCAAATAAACCTATTTTTCTTGTTCTCTGAAAACGAAATATTTCTTGTTGCACACACCAAACAAGTCAGTCCAAGACTAATGACATGGCAATCGGCTGCTCAAATATTCGCTGCTGGTATTAGTGGAGAGAAATGGTGCGCCTGAGGGTAAGGCGCATAAGGAAAATGAATGCAACATGGTTATAGTAATCAGTCATTAGCAAACGTTGTAGCTCATTATTAATTATTATGTATAACAGGATATTGTAAAAATTAAGTTATGAGATTTTTATTAAAATGTTTCTTACATCCCGTTATATTGGCTGGGCTGCAAAAATATTCATTGTGGGCCATAAGTTTGACATGTTTGATGTAAAAGGATTTATATAATGTGCTCAATACATTTTAGGAAAGATCCTAAGAGAGTAGAGCATAAAATTTGATCTGATAAAAATTTGTATAATATAGTTACCTAACTATATTACAAAGCTACCGTTCTCAAAACTACCTGGTGATGGCACAAGGACAGACATATAGACCAATAGAACAGAACAGAGAACCCAGAAATTGACCCAAGCCATTATGCTCAATTAATATTTGAAAAAGGAGGGAAGAGCACACAATGGAGTCAAGACTGTCTCTCCAATAAATGGTGTTGGGAAAATTGGATAGATACATGCAAAAAAAAAAAAAAAAAGAAAGAAAGAAACTAGATCACGAACTTACACCATACACAAAAATAAACTCCATAAAGGACTTAAACATAAGACGGGAAACCACAAAAATTTTAGAAGAATCCATAGGCAGCAAAATAGCAGACATATGTTGTAGCAATATCTTTACTGATAGAGCTCCTAGGACAATGGAAACTAAGGAAAAAATAAATAAATGGGACTACATCAAAATGAAAAGCTTCTGCACAGCATAAGAAACCACCAACAAAACAAGAAGAAAGCCCACTGCATGGAAGAACATATTTGCCAATATTATACCAAATAAAGGTTTAATCTCTAAAATTTCTAGGGAAGTCATACAACTTAACAAAAGGAAGATAAACAATCCAATAAAAAAAAATGGGCAAAGGACTTAAATAGATACTTTTCGAAAATGGACATACAGAAGGCCAAGAGACATATGAAAACATGCTCAAAGTCACTAATCATCCAAGAGATGCAAATCAAAACGACAATGAGATACCATCTCACATCTGTCAAAATGGCTATCATCAAATCAACACAAGTGCTGGCAAGGATGTGGAGAAAAAGGAACCCTTGTGCACTGTTGGTGGGAATTTGGATTGGTGCAGCCTCTGTGGAAAACAGTATGGAGTTTCCTCAAAAAATTAAAAATGAAACTCCCATTTGATCCAGTGATCCTACTTCTAGGAATATATCTCAAGAAATCAGAAACACTAATCAGGAAGGATATATGCACACCTATGTTCATTGATGCACAATTTATAATAGCTAAGATTTAGAAACAGCTTAAGTGCCCATTAAGCTGGATTAAAAAAGTGTGGTACAGCCACACAATGGAATATTATGCTGCTATAAAAAAGAAAGAACACTTACCATTTGCAACAGCATGGATGGACCTGCAGAGCATTATGCTTAGCAAAATAAGCCAGTCAGAGGAAGATAAATGTCATATGATCTCACTTTTTTGTGGAATATAATGAACATAAACAGCTTAACAGAAAAGATACAGAGACATAGAAACATCAAACAGGCCATCAAACCTCAGAGGGAAGGCAGGGGAGGGGGTGTAGGGGTGGAAGTAAGAGATCAACCAAAGGACTTATTTGCATGCATATAAGCATAAACAATGGACACAGACAGTAGGGAGGGGGGTGAGGGTATGTGCTGAGAAATGAGAGTGGCCATGCCAGGGAGAGGTTAATGGGGGGAGAAAGGAAATGCATGTAATACTTTACAATAAAGGATTAAAAAAAATTGTGCAGAGCCCCAGAAACCCTGTCACTTTACCCAATAATGAACCATTTTCTTTTCAATTCTGTTTTCTTTTCATTCCCTGAAACAGAACAACATAGATCCAGGGTTCTTCCCTGCCCTTTCACTTTCCTGCTCCAGAACTTCTAGCATTTCCACAAAAACCTTCACTGGTAAGCTCAGGCTGATAAAGTATAAATTTAATAGATAGAAGTTACAATTTTGTTAATAAGAAGATAATGGTCATTGTCATTGGAGCTCAGCAAATTTCTATAGGTTATCTCTCTGCAAATAATATAGAATGCTTTTTAGTGGTACCCAATAATCAATAGACAATTCCAATGGAATTGGGTAATTCCATTGGCCATGAGTTGAGCTTCTCTTTCACTATCTAGGCTGCTTGTACATTCCATTCCGTCCATAAAATTGGGATGACAGCAATAGTGGGTACCTTTCAGAATTGTTACAGCAACCTATGGTCTTGGATCAGTGGGTTGTCACAACACATGTTAGCCAGTTTTATGTGTAAACAAAGTGCTCAGTACGCGATTCTATCTTGTTGGTGGGTTAGAATAAATTGAAAAGAGTCCAGGATAGCTAGAGTGGGTGATTACAAAAATAACAGTTTATGTATATATTTTATTGCATTTGAAAGGCAAATAAAAACAGATTTGGGATTATCCCTATTCCTTCTTACCTTTCAGAATATAAGAGACCTTACCTTTTAAGGACATACTTTGTATAGGTATATTTATGAGGGTGGATCAAAAAGGAGGGATATAGTCTGGCCAGCATGGCTCAGTGGTTGAGCATGGACTTATGAACCAGGAGGTCATGGTTCAATTCCCCATCAGGGCACATGCCGGGGTTGTGGGCTTGATCCCCAGTGTGTGGTGTGTAGGAAGCAGCCAATCAATGATTCTCTCTCATCATCTATCTCTCTCTCCCTCTCCCTTCCTCTCTAAAATCAATACAAATATATTATTTAAAAAATAAAAAAGAGGAGGGAGATAAAAGGTTCAGGGAAAAAAATATAAATCACATGTTGTTAGCAAGTAAAAAGTACTTACTAATTACCTATAACAAATCATGGAGCTTCTGTACTCAGATTTATCTTATGAAATGAACAAAACATCTCTCCAATTTGGCATAAAATAATTTGTCCACTCGACTATTTTGAGAAATGCATAAAATTGCCTGAAGACAAAAATCATGTGTCATGACTGCCACCTTGTGGTTTTATGTATATTAGCCCTTCAAAGGATTAGAATATAGAATATAATTATGTACATTTAAAAATAAATAATTTCGAATTCTATATTTTAATGGGAATATATATTCTACTTCATAGGTAATTCATAAGTAATTTATCATGTTTAATTGAGCATGATATCATGTTTTATTAGCCCTCAGACAACAAATAAATATTTTACATTGCAACAACCAAGTTCTAAAATACACCAACAGTTTGTGTATGGCTTTTCCCTCTGGCATTGTTAAAAATTCTCCAAGTTGCAAAGAGGACTATGAATTAATTTCTTTTCATCCACCTACTGGCTAGCAAGAGCCTGAAATATGGTAAAAATTCAAAAAAATCACATAAACTCTAAGTCACCTGTTTAAATTGTACAAGTGATGTGTGCTTATGTATTTGTTACAAATTTTAAAAATCGGAAAAAATTATCATGCTCAATTAAACATGATAAATTACTTATGAATTACCTATGAAGTGAAATATATATTCCCATTAAAATATAGAATTAGAAATTATTTATTTTTAAATGTACATAATTATATTCTATATTCTAATCCTTTGAAGGGTAACAGGATAAGAATTAAGTACAAAGTCTCTAAATGCCTGTAACCTGGGATCAAATATCCTACTCTGATTACTTACTTACTAGTTATATGAACTTGCGCATGCAACAAAACGCCACTTTCCTCGTTCATAAAATGTGGATGAGCTCAATAGTACAGACCTCATAAAACTCGATTATAGTTTTTGGTACTTTGGAAAGGTGATCAATGAGTTATAGCTCTTATTTTGGGTAACCAAAATCGTGATGGCATGAGTCCAACTAGCTATCTTGTTAGAAATCAGACTTCCCCAAAGTGTTCCCAATTATCTCCCACAGGTCTTTCACTTCTGCCAACATACAGACTACTGGTGAACCTAGAAAGACACTTTTCCACTGGAGACCAAGGTGAGGGCGCTCAAAATGACTAGTGAGCAAGATGTCAGAATTGCTACCAGCTGGTGTTTGCTATATGTCTCTCATTCTGTCTTTTTCAAATAGGAGTACATATATGATGTTGTTGTAATGATCCTATTCCTGTCCTGATATTATATATATTGAACAGATGGGGAGAACTTCCCCCCTCTTAGTTCAGGGAGAGGTGTCACTACCAGCCTTCCACATCAGCACCTCATCCAGAAATACTGAACTCGGGGCTCATGGCCATGACACAATGGAATTATTGGGTTGAACTCTTGAAAAGGGGACAAGTATAGTTTATGTGTAGGAGAGTGAAATATTTGGTGAGTGAAGGGTGGATTTGGGCAGTTATTACAACAAATATCTTCTTTTCCTTTCTGGCACAGGCACCTTCAAAATCAGGAGTGGTCATGTGACTAGCTTTGGCCCATAAAAAGTGAGAAAAGGTGATGTGTCACCTTTTATGTGGAAGCTCTGAGTTTTAGTACATGATTCATTTTCTCTGTCCCCTGTCTTGCTGGTCATGAAAATATGTGTCAAAATTATAATCAGTTGAAGTGATTATAAACTCAACAGTGAGCAGAGCCCCTTAGAGATCAGATGAACATATGGTTTCAGCAAGAACACACATTTGTTGTGGTTATGCTCTAAAAATTTGAAATTGTTTTCTCATCACCATCCAACCTACCCTATTATAAAAAATGACCACAGTCACTGGAATCCCAGGGAGGTAACTCACTGTTCCTGTCCCTATTCCAAATTCAACCCCAGAGGTCCTTTCCCTTGGTGTCCAAACTCCCCGCATAGACTCAGGCTGGGATGTTATGCTGACAACAGGAAGATGGTCAGGAAAAAGCAGTAAGGCTCTGGAGCCAATCTCTCTGGCTAACTGAATGACTTGGGTTTGCCCAAGTGACTTGTGTAACATAGGGGTAATAGTGCTTACCTGTTCCAGTTGCTGTGCCTGTGTAACTATTACAGTCTGACCCCCAACCTTCATCGTGTCAAACCGCCATTTGGTACGTTCATGGATTTATGAGTTAGGAATGTGGACAGAGCACAGTAGGGATGGCTTATCTCTCCTTCCCGTGACTGAACTGGAAGACTCAGACTCAGAAGGTGTTCAAATGACCTGGAGGGTCACTCACTCACATATCTGGTGGCTGATTGCTGTTGACCAAGACCTTGGCTGGGGCCATCAGCCCTGACACCCCAACCCTAGCATTGTTCAAGGATCCTCTGTACACTGGACAATCGATGTCGGCCTCTTCCTGACAATGTGCACCGAAAGAAACCAGAAGCCAAGTCACCCTCTGTGGCCTAGCCTTGGAATTCGGTGTTCTTCTCCTGGGCTCTGCCAGTCAAGGCAATCAAAAAATGCTGCCCAGGCTCAATGACAAGGCAGAAGAGATGGCTCCTCAGGAGTGGCAAGGCTCTAGAAGTCTGTGGAGCCAGAAGTATTGCTGTAGCCACTTTTAGAAAATAAAATCTGCCCCACTTCCTCAAATGAGGGTAAACCCACTGACTGAGCAAGCAAAAAAAGTTTTGGAAGGTAGATGCTGGGTTTGATTGGTCCACTGCACGGGTTTAGAATCATGAAGGTGCCTTCCTGGGGACCCACCCACTCCAAGGATCTGTTACCTCAGGTCCAGACCAAACTAAGGAAACCCCGAGACAGGAGGAAATAAGGGGCAAGCTCTGTCTGCCTCTGCGGCCTCAACCCTAGGTATTCACTTGAGTCTGACTCCAGGGGCTTGGGGTTAGTTCTTTCATACACTTCCCCAGGGAAGGGTTTCTACCCAAAATCATATACTCACACATGTACAATTGTGCCTCAACAGTAAGGGATCTGCAAGAAAACGTTAACATTGTGTAAAGCAGTTGTAGGACTTAGGTATTTTGTGTGTTTTTTTTTTTAAACTTTAATCTTGTATTTGTATTTTTTAACAAACTCCCTGAGTATTTTAAAATTCCCATCCCATTTGGCAACCATCAGCTTGTTCTCTAGATCTATGGGTCTGTTCCTATTTTTGTTTTTTAGATTCCACATGTGAGTGAAAGCATATGGTAATTGCCTTTCTGACTTATTTAACATACCCTCTATGTCCATTCATGTTATCACAGATGGCAAGATTTCATTCTTTTATTGCTGAATATGACACTTTTTTATCCATTCATCTATGAATTGCCATCTATGTTGCTTCCAAATCTTAGCTATTACTAGTAATGCTGCAATGAACATAGCCATCCATATGTCTTTTTAAATGAGGGATTTTTTTGTGTGGTGTGTTTTTCTTTTCTTTTTAAATAACCAGAAGTGGAATTGCTGGATCATATAGCAGCTCTATTTTTATGTTTTGAGTAATCTCCATACTGTTGGAAGTGTATCATTCTGTCAAAAACTATCAAGTACTCTTTTTAATCAGTATTAAGGCAAAGTGGAAAAAAGCCTCTGAAGGGGCAACATCATCCATGAGGGTGCTTGGGTGAGGCTGAAAAGGCGGGGCAATATCAGCTAGTCACCCCGAGTTTGTGCTGAGAGGACTAGGTTATCTGTTGTTAGCAGGGAAACCAACATACCTCTTTAGCACCGAGTCACCAAGATCAGGTTGGCCCGAAAAACAGGCTTGGCCAGTACGAAGCTGTTGAGTCATCCGTACATGCTCCAGTGGCAGTTTCTTCAAACATTCCATGTTCATTGCAAAAGAAAAGGCTAAGGTTATACCACATGCCAAAAACCGTGTGTAGCTCTCATGTGCAGCTTAAGTGCAGTGAGCTGCTACAGTTATGGTTGGCCTGTAGGACAGAGTTCAGTGCTCGGAAATTGGCCGGAATGAGTACCTCCACTGTCAAACATGTGGGTGGTATCTAACGTTGCCAGATTCCATAGTCACCAGAGTTTAAAATCTGGAGCCAAGTCCCATTCTCAAACACTGCCAGTTTGTGGTGGATGGAGCACCTTAATCTTGCAGGGTGCAGCTGACCATTGAACATGGGTTTGAACTGCACAGGTCTACTTATATATGGATTTCTTTCTTTCTTTTTTTTTCCAACAAATGCTGTATTTTTTCTTCTTTAGAATTTTCATGTTTTCTTTTCCCTAGCTTATTTTATTATAAGAATATGCTATATAATACATATAATATGCATATAAAATATATTTTAATCAGTTGTTTATGTTATTGGTAAAGCTTCCAGTCAACACTACTAGGCTATTAGTAAATTTGGGGAGGGGGGAAGTCAAAAGTTCAATGTAGATTTTCAACTGTGCAGGGACTTATCACCCCAACCCGAGCATTGTTCAAAGGTCATCTGTACACTGGACAACTGATGCTGTGTGACATCCAGAGAGGCCCAGGGAGGCCTCATCCAATCCAGGTACTTGTCACAGAATAAGAAAGAATCCAAGGGCGTGACAAAAGGATTTGGCAAAGCACAGTAAATTTATTAAAGCGATGGAATGCACTGGAGAAGAGAGAGCAGGCAACCTCAGAGAAGTGGATGCCCTGATGGTATCTGTGTGGAAGGTTTTTATTAAACGTGGGTAGTCACCTCCTTCCCAATGCCCACTGGTGGGGTGACGGCCAATGCCACTTATCCTTGTCTTCTCTCTACATAGCATTTTTTTTTTTGGTCCTCCTGATTGTATGAGAGTAAGGAGGGGAAGGAGGGAGGGGTGGGATGAAGGGGAGGGGGAACAGGTGGTCAGTGAAGGCAGCACCTGTGAAGTCCCAGCTATGAGGGAGAAGGGGAGGGAGGGAGCTCTAGGCCAGTGGTCGGCAAACTGCGGCTCGTGAGCTGCGGTTTACCGCTCTGTTGACTAGTGAGTTTGCCGACCACTGCTCTAGACCTTTGTTCCCTATTCTAACTTCCCTGACTCAGAATCACTCACTACCAGCCAAGTTTCCCAAATATTCTTGGGGTCACTTAGCTTGGCTGGGTGGGGTTGTACCATGGATACACCTGGAACCAAATCATGCTAGCTTTAAGCAATTCAAGCACCTGCAAATACAAGATTACCATTAAGAGCCAGTCAGTCTTAATATGTGACATTTCTTCAGCTTCCTACAGACATGTTGAAATTTTAGGTAAAGGTCGATAGCTAGCCTCAGACTCCATCCTCCAAAGCACCAGAGAAATTCCTGGTCTCTTCGCTCTTCCCATCAAGCATTCTTCCATTTACCTGTGTGCCACCAGTTTCCTCTTCAAATTTCTAATAAATTCATCTTCAATATATTTCAAAATATGGTCTCTACACAACCGATGAGCATTCCAATGAAAATCTGCCTGTTTATTGGACGTGAAGGGGAGAAGAATTTGCTAACCCAAAATATGCCTCTTTGGAAATACAGTAGTACCTCGAGATACGAGTTTAATTTGTAACCTTGAGGCGTGGGAAACTATGAGATGCTCGAGTAGCGGTAAACTGGTGGGTCTAAACTGGTGGGTCGTGTGCAGCCGTCCGATCCGCACGATTACTCCTATCTCAAATGTTGCTCGTATTTCAAAGCAAAAAATCGCTCACTCGACGGCTCGTATCTCAATCTCGTATGTTAGGGCACTCGTATCTCGAGGTACCACTGTATTGATTATTTTCATCAAGGGCAGACTTGTGAGAAAGCTCAACTAGAAGCTACTCTTTGTCAAAGGACATTTATATTTATATCTCCCTCACTGTTGGTCATGCAGTTCAGACCCTTCCCTAACCTTCCCTGCCCTGGCATGTCACTAGTCATGCAGCAGAGCCCCTTAAAGGAGAAACACGAGGACCGAAGAAAAGCCTCAGACACTTCCCTTCCAAGCCCTTGCATAGCCACTCCCTTCAGCATTAAGCACTCAAGGCAACGAGGAAGAATCTCAGGAGCAAAGCTTCAGGTCAGTTGACCACACGGAGACAGTTTTGGTCAAACCAGAGATAATACCTAAGCTTCTGTTCTGTTTCAGCTCCGGGACCAGAAAGGCAGTAAGTCGTGGAGGGCGACACCATGGCTGAATCAAGACCAGCTGCAGTGACTAATGATCCCCTACAAGAGTACCGACCAATCAGTAGAGACCACAACACTAGGACACACCTGGAACTCTGCTGAATATTCTACTAAGAGCCTCCCCTGAAATCTCCCTAAAATCCCCCAATTTGGAAAACAGATAAAACCCCTTAAGACAAACGACCCAGTACGCTTCTTCTCCCCCGACCCCCCTCTCAAACCCACCCTTTCTTCCCTCCAGGCACATGCCTCTGCTTTTTTTATACTAAGCAATCAGTGCCCTTCTTCTGCCTCTGTAACTGGTTTCCTGAGCCCAGTAGCCCCAGCTGGCTCACTTCTTCCACCTCTGTGAATTTCTAAATAAACTTTTGCTTGTATTTGAGACTTGGATCTGAATTCTTTCTTTCTTAGCCAAACTTAAGGATCAAGGTCTAACATCTGGTGCTGCTCAGCATCAACAGTTCCAGAAGACACATTGCACTGGCTCAACAACAAAAACAATCTTAATTACTATCTTACAAAACAGAGCTATGGATGCTTCTGCGTTACAATCCTCGCGGAGGATTAACTCCTCCGGAGTCAGCCTCGCCAGATGTCAGGATGCAGAAAGAACTGAGGGAGGGAAGTCAGAGAGACCACAGGCACTCTGACCAGGCGAGGACTGGAAGGAGGTCCTGGGGGCAAGAGACAAAGCAACCCCGCCAGGAGGGTGCTTGTGCATTCTCGCAGCAAACACCAGGCTGTCCTCCCGTTTCCTCACCCACCCTCTACCTTACTGTGACATAGTAAAGGCGGCTCAGGTCCTAGTCACCGCTAACGAAAGAACAGTATGCATATAAATGACTGTGGCAATGTTTTACATTTAAGACTTTTTATTTTTTTCACCACCTGGGTAGATGAAGCTGAATGCTGTCCCCCGTAGCCCCCAAGTCCTCTACCCTTCACAATAAGAACATTTACTCTATGGCTTAGAAAGCGCCTATGCTTTGGTGTCTGACTTGTAATGGGTCAGAGTGCGTGCAGAAGGGTCGGTGGCGTTAATCCACCTGGGCATCCAGTAGTGGGTCAGCCAGTCAGCCCGGCCTGGGTAGTGGCGTTCAAAGATCTGACGGTAATAATAGCCTTCTTTCGTTTTAGGAGTGTTGAAGGGAAACTTCTGGGCTGCAGCTGCCATCATTGTATCATCAACCTGTAAGAATGAGAGTATAAAACCAAAATGTTGTTTTTTTAAAAAAAAAAAAACGACACAGAAATACATGTATTTAATTTGGCTTCATAAAACCAAGAGAAAAGAAAGGGCTTGACTGTAAATACAGCTGGAGACCTTCTGTATCACTCATCACTTAGAAAGTGTTAAATACCACAAAATGCATAGTTGTGGAGCTCTTAAAGAACATTCAGATACGTATTTCTAATCTCTGATGGTTCTGAGTGTTTTATTCATTTATGCCTCATAGTGTCTGGCGCCCAGCAGGGGCCCAGAGATGTGTGTTAAAATGAAGGTCAGTGATGATTGGTTAAGTCTCTCCTCTCTTTTAACATGAGATACTACTTTATAATCCTGTGTGCTAGTTGATTTTTTAAAACGAGGAAATCTCTCCTACAGATACAAAACATTGAAACTAAGCACAAAATTAACTCTATACCCAAACTGTCCTATTCCAGAAAATACTTTTAAAAGCATCCTACCTGATGTTCAATATGTTCCTGTAAAATCCTAAACCAGGAATTCTTAACTGAGGTTATGCCATCACTGAAGGCTTCTTTCGGTCGCCAGAGAATCTCTTTCGGTAGCAGGTTGGAGTCCTCAAATGTCTCTCTCAGGAGATGCTTTTCTATCCCGTTCTGACATGAAAACAAAAGGAGCATCAGGAAAAGCTCCAGATACAACCAACACCAACAGCCAATTTTTATCCAGAACTGATGCACCTACCTTGGGAATTCTCATCTCAGGCGGCAGAGACAAGTAATAGGAACAAAACCGATGGTCCAGGAATGGGACTCTCAATTCAAGGCTGAAAGGGGAAGAGAAGAGATCGAAATCAAGATGGGTATTTAGTGCCTGTCTGTTTAGATCCTGGTTTAGAGTTCCTTAGTAATTCAACTAGCCCCTAAGTATTGTTAAAATTATAATATCATTTTTTTCAATCCTCCTGATTGCCCTGTAAGAATGCATGAATACATATGGATTACCTCATCTAGGGAGTGCAACAAGCAGTTTGAGAAGAGTTACTTTTACTTTCCCTTCTGGGAACAAGTGGAAAAAAAAAAATACAGGGAAAGAATCATGAGTAATATGTATGATTAAGAACAATTTTTGTGCCCTAACTTGTTTGGCTCAGTGGATAAGAGTGTCGGCCTGCGGATGAAGGGTTCCAGGTTGGATTCCGGTCAAGGGCATGTACCTTGGTTGCAGGCACATCACCAGTAGGAGGTGTGCAGGAGGCAACTGATTGATGTTTCTAACTCTCTATCCCTCTCCCTTCCCTCTCTGTAAAAGACAATAAAATACATTAAAAAAAAAAAAAAAAGGGGGATTGCTTTCTTTAAAAAAGAAAAGAAAAAAGAACATCCTTTGCCTGGACTTTTCAGACTCAAAGGTTTTTCTGGGTGAGACTATCTCTTGTTCTATTAAAAGCTGTAATGATAATTCAAAAATTTTTTGCTCAACTGATTGCAAATTTATATAAAAAATTCAATATAAACCAATGTTCCACTTTCCTTTCAGGGGTATCATTTGCATCCCAAATCCTGGTGACTGATGGGGACAAATGGATAGAACCCTAACCACAGATTCAGTTCATTGCCACCCCCCTAATTTACTAGTATTACTCTCTGTTCTAAGTGTGATTGGTAGAAGCAACAGAAACATTTAATGTTGGTTATTTATCATGTATAGCAAGTGTCTTCAACTCTCCAACATGACCAGCTAAGTGAAACTTTCTGACATATACTTTTCTAATCTTCACTCAGGGACATGTTTTTATTGTTTTAGAGAGAGACATCAATGAAAGAGAGAAACATAGATCAATTACCTCCCACATACACCCCAATAGGAGATCAAAACCACAACTTAGGTATGTGCCCTGACTGGGAATCAAACCTGAAACCTTTTGGAGTACAGAAAGATGCTCCAACCAACTGAGCCAACCAACCAGGGAAAAAAGTGAAACCTTTAGCCAACAGAAATGATACCATAGAAACCTGGTTTTATACTCTTATCAAACCTCGGGCATCTTCTTATCCCTATGCAGGATCACCACAGCATCAAGCAGGCAGGTGCTCAGCACCTGTGACAAGGAGCTGTAAAATTTTTACTTCCCTTCAAGACTTAAAAAGAGCTGCAACTGCCTTCCCTTGCGGTTGTTCAGATCTGAGCGGAATGCTGTTATGCTGTGAAGGTGGACACTCGGTGTAGAACAACCTGTGAAAGTCATCTCACATTCCCACAGCAGCACTGAGAGACTAGCTTCATTTTCTCTATGAAAGTCACACCAGGCAACATATTACCAACGGGAAAGAAAAAAAAGTCGGCTGTCAAAATCAGTTTGGCTCAGTGGATAGAGCGTCAGCCTGCGGACTGAAGGGTCCCAGGTTCGATTCTGGTCAAGGGCACGTACCTTGGTTGCAGGCACATCCCCAGTGGGGGGGCGTGCAGGAGGCAGCTGATCAATGTTTCTCTCTCTTCAATGTTTCTAACTCTCTAGCCCTCTCCTTTCTTCTCTGTAAAAAAAAAAAAAAAATAAATTAAAAAAAAAAAAAAAAAAGAAAAGAAAAGAAAAGAAAAAAAGTCAGCCGTTGCACTTTATTACCCTTGACTCCCAAACCACTGAGTTACCCGTGGGCAGCGGTGGTGCGGTCTGCGCGGAGGACATCGAACAGATAGAGCTCCTTCAGCAGCCTCTCGCTCTCCTCCTGGGCCTTTTCCGGAGAAGGAGCCTAGCGTACCAACAAACGGCTGACAGTCAGAGATACACAGACAGATGTGCGTTAAGCAAGTAAAAGCTTTTGCTTCTTACTCTTACACATACTCCAACTCTAAGGTGGGCAAGGCAAAAAGCCACAGAGTTTAGGGGAGGGAGGGAAGCTGTATAAAACATGTCTTCCCTCCAAAGAACAAATACAACGGGCACACTGTGCAATAACCACAATATCACAGGGGATTAAGAAACATGACTACCTGCTTAAAGAATAGGGATTATCTGACATTATTAGGACTTCTTTCTCCCTCCAAGAAATCACAAAGCAGACAGTATCAGATTTCTTCATATACCTCCCCAAGTACTCAAGTGTTATTGCTATATTGAAAATAGTGAAATAATTAATATTTCTTCTTCCTTTTTTTTCATTTTTCATGCTTTTCTGAATCTAACACCAATATCCTTTCATTTCCAAATGCTTACCTTGTGAAAATAGATGTAACCCTGTGTTAGTTCATCTGAGCCTTCTCCAGAGAAGATCACTACACTATCTGTGTTCTTCCGAATGTACTTGGAAATTAAGTACATACCTTAAAGAAGAGACAGATATTACTAATAATGTCAACATAACTCTTTACCAAAAATGTCCTTTATTTGGTTTTTGGAAACAACTACAAGTTTTGTTCTTAGGTTAGACTCTTATCATTTTTGTATAGTGATACTGGTATGAAACATATGAATTTTTTTAAGGTATTTGCATCATTGTTCAGTTTAGCAAAATTTTAAGGTGGATATTATTGGTTTAAAAGCATTCAAATTTTAAAATCTAAATGTAAAAATTGTGGGCTATTGCACTGTAAAAGCATGAGTTTTAGAGTAAGTATACAAAAAAATATAGTAAGAGAGTTAAGGTTTTGGGAGTTTCATTTTAATTTTTTTTAATACTATCCATCCACCAATTTTCACATATAATTAAATATACTATGTAAGTTATTAAAAGATGCCCATTGCTTCCTGCTCCACATCCTTGTAAACCTGTATTTGTTCTTAACACTTCCCTAGGCAGACTTTTTAGAGATTTTTATTAATTGCTTCCCCCCCCCCACAAAGTATTAATACCAGATAAACTGTACAGTATATCTGTTCCTGTATTTTGGCTCCCTGGTGAGAGTCCTATCAGATTCTGAGTCTCTTAAAAGAGGCATATCTAAGTCGGTACATAGTAGAGGCTCAACAACATTGGATCAGTCTGATTTGAAATATACTTCTGATATTGGTGTGTATCCACCAGATAAAACTAGTATTGCCTGTTACTGATTGATAAGTCATATGATGAAATATTTATCAGACTATATCTAAAATGAGTATTTCTTACAGAAAATTAGTTACAACATAGACCTATTTTCCTATTTGGCCAAGAAACATTATACAAAGAAATTGGGGGAAGAGGTTGCAGAACATATATATCTACTCTTTAGAGAAATATAAACAGTGATACTATAAATGTGGAAGTTTACCTACATATTTGTTGTCCCCTCACTCCAAGAAATTCAAGGAATTCTTAAAGGATCTTGTCTTAGACAATTGGTGACTATTTCCATTCATTCTGGAGTATGCTTTGTAAACTGTTGCTTGAAATAACATTCTTAAAACTTAATTTTTCAGAATTAAAAGTCTTTTTGATATTATGAAATACCTTACCCACTGAAGCACGAACTGTTGTAATGTCGTAAGTTTCCAGGGAAAATATGACTTCATCCAGGGCCTGAATGCCTTCCTCGTGGTTAAAGAGGACTTCATGGTGTTCACTCCCAATATGATTTGCCACCTGATTTTATAAAGAAATACCCACACACTTGTTATTTAAAGGAAAGAACTGCCCTTGGAAATGAAACTTGACTCTGGTTCACACCGTCTTATGAACTAACAATAATGGAAAACTAGGCAAAATAAGGGGAAACGGTTCAGCAGGCCCCCACAATATGGAGAAATGATTCTCCAGGCCACCACACAGAAGTCCCACCCAGTTAATTTCCTTGCCTCCCCCAGTCCCTCCCCTCCACTTAACCATCAAGTGGTAGAATTCCCATCAGCCTTTCACTACAAGACTTCAACCTAAAAGTGAGAGGCTTCCAATTAGCATACCATCCCACCCCCAAAACACACATCTACTTTATCTAACCTACCTCATCTCTCTCTAATCCAGCATGGTCCTACTCTAACCTTGGCCACTTTTTGGCCCTCCTGCTATGCCTCATTTTAGACCCAGGACGTTATGCCTAAATGAAATGGCCCCTCCCCTTATCCTATTTTCTTTGGCTATTTTGGACTCTTTTATCATTAATCAACTTGCTTTGGGATTACCCTCTAGCTCTTTATCAATCATTCTATCTCAGTTTTTCCAGATCAGGAATGAGGTCTCCTGTACACTGAATGTGTACTACATCACCTTTATCCATATTCTTAAATATACTGCTTTATAAAAACAAACAAACAAAAACCTCAAGCCGTGGCTGGTGTGGCTTAGTTGGTTGGGTGTCATCTCATGCACCAAAAGATTGCTGGTTTGATTCCCAGTTATGGCAGATGCCCACATTGTAGATTCAATCCCCAGTAGGGGGCTTCCAGGAGGCAGCCAATCAATGTTCTGTTCTCACATCAATGTTTCTCTCTCTCTCTCTCCCTCTCTCTAGAAATCAATTTTTTAAAATCTTAAAAAAATAAAATAACAGCTAACATTTGCCAAGAATTTACTACATGCTAGGGTCTGTGCATTTTTTGTAAATTATACAATTTTCACTTCAAAATTATCCTGTAGTAGATACTATTACTGCCATTACATAAGTGAGGAACTGCAAGGTGGAGGTAGGATTTGAAATGAGCAATCAGACTCCTAAGCCTAAAGGCCTAACCACTTTTAAAAGAATAATTATCATAGGGTTTTTGTGAGAACTGCATTGACCATGGTAGATAAAAGTACCCAGAATGGAGTGTGCAATATAGTTGAAACTGGCATTTCATTACATTTTAACATAATTCATGCTAAAACCATTACCAGAGTCAACGTAGCAGAAGTACAGAATCATCATTACTGACTTTATTGTCGTTCTAGTAACATGCAGAGATAACATCTTACCTTCCTGGCAGCTAGTAAATCAGGACTGTCTTCCATGCCAATCGCGAATGTCTGGAAAGGGTACTGGACTTGGGCCTCCTTTAGCTGCTTCAACAGGGTGGCAGCAACCAAACTGGAATCCAAGCCCCCTGCGAGCAAGACGACAGGTGACTGGTCAGTCATGGGCCGTGCACAGACTGGGACAGATGACTTGCATTCGGATTAAGCACCATGATAGGAGTTTTATCAGTTAAAATCCCCAACTTTTATAAACTGAAAGTCAACTTGAATAAGAGAAAAATCTAACATAGCCAGTGATCATGGGAACGGTATTGGAAATGGTTCAACAATCACTACACACAACTCTAAAAAAATGTTTACTCATCCCAACAATAATTATAGTGTAACTTTAAGTTGCTAAATTACCAGAAATATGAAATGCAGCTTAGAGAAAACTGTTTCATCCTATAATGGAGAGAAGATTAAGTCATAAAGTAAATATTTTATAGGCAAAATCTCAGGGATAGCTACAAATCCTTTAACTCAGTGGTTCTCAACCTGTGGGTTGTGACCCCTTTGGGGGTCGAACGACCCTTTCACAGGGGTCGCCTAAGACCATTAGAAAACACATATTTCCCATGGTCTTAGGAACCAACAGACTGCTCCTCGGTGTAGCAAAATGTAGCAATGTAGTTTACTGTTGTTATATGAAGACTGTTGCCCATGCTGCACAAGGATTCAAGACAAAATTTCATTTTTTGTAATTAGAAATAAATATTTCACAATATATAATTACGTATTGTTTTTGTGATTAATCACTATGCTTTAATTATGTTCAATTTGTAACAATGAAAATACATCCTGCATATCAGATATTTACATTACAGTTCATAACAGTAGCAAAATTACAGTGATGAAGTAGCAACGAAAATAATTTTATGGGTGGGGGTCACCACCACATGAGGAGCTGTATTAAAGGGTCGCGGCATTAGAAAGGTTGAGAACCACTGCTTTAACTTAAGCAAACATATGATAAATATAACTAGTTTTTTTTTAACGGTCTTCACCTGATAAAAGACAGCCGATCCTTCTGTCTGTCATCAAACGTTTCCTAATGGCATTGTCAAAAAGGATTCGGAGGTTGCTCTTCACGGTTTCTATCTCAAAACCTGTGGACACATAAAGTAAATGAAACAGTGCCAGACACGCTCGGGCTGAGTTACTTGCTGCGAAGAGGCATACAATTGACATCTATCCTGACGGCATTTGCCCAACAGTGGAGTCTGTCAGGTCCCACTGTGCCACCTCCAAATTAAATAGGAACTACCCTGTTTCCCCGAAAGTAAGACATCCGCCGAAAATAAGACCTACTTCCAGTTTTGCCTCTCGCTGTAATATAAGGCACCCCTCCCCGAAAATAAGACCTCCCCGATAATAAGGTCTCCCCCAAACGTAAGGCCTTCTGGAACATAAGGCCCCTGAAACTACCGTAAGGCATCTGACTCCTAATTTAAAGAGACCTTGCACTGCCTGAACAGCTCCGGCTGCGCTGGGGCCAATCAGTGAGCTGGTATGTGATGACAACTACTACCGTACTGTATACAGGTAATAAATTTCCTTTTTTTGCTGTTTAACAATAAATGTGTACCGTATTCTTCTTCATGGAAAAATAAGACATCCTCTGAAAATAAGACCTAGCGTATCTTTGGGAGCAAAAATTAGGGGAAACAGGGTAGATCATCTATAAGAAATCATTCCGATGATGCATGAGTCCAATCCTCCTCTGGGAGAGAGGTGGGAATGGGTAGAGGTGGGAATGGGTGGGTGGGCATTTGCTTTATTACCTGGGGACAGTTTCTCCACGCTGTCATAGAGGGCGTGTAGAGGCTCATCTCTGCAGTGATGATATTTCACCATTTCCACCGATGCAACTTTGCCATTTGGCTTTAAATCCAAAACCTCATAGTGTCCTGGGAGAAAAGGCTCCACTTTTAAAGAAGGAGCTGTGGAGTGCTTCAAGTTAATAAGACCTACAAATTCAAAAAGATAACTTTATTTGAGTTAGCACACTTCACAGTAACTTTCATGATTAGTTTTAATATCCTTTAAATTCCTATCTGTTTTCCCTTTTTAATACAAATGCATGTCCATTACAGGAGCAAAAAATAAAACGAGTTTTTGGTAAGTCATTCTAAAAGCATTGAGCAATAAAAACTGTTGCAGTACCCTGGCTGAGATCATTCGGTCTGGAAAAGGGCAGTGTTATGAAGGATGTAAAATGTAAGCCAAGAAATTTCAAAGGGTAAATTGAATTTAAGATAATTCTATTAGTAGCCCTGTGCCCGAATCTGTGTGCCAGTAGCTCTCTGCGGGGCCTGGCCACTCCGTGCCCACTGCCCACTGCCCACAGGCTCTCTGTGGCACAGAGGCCCATCCACAGCCGGGCACAGAACACTTGCCTCATCACCAGGGCAATGATGCAAGTGTCCCCCCCAACCCCCATCCTCTTGGCCACTCCATGCCCGCTGCCCAGAAGCCCCCTGCAGCTGGTGTGGAACGCTTGCCTCGGAAGCAAGCATTCCACCAGGCCACTCACACTGCCCACTCTCAGCGGCTGCCCCAGAGGACTGGGGGGCTCCAGCAGGGCTGAGAGGAATGGGCACTGCCATCTTGTGGCTATGGGCACCACCATCTTTGTGGAGAAGTGATGGTCAATTTGCATATTACCCTTTTACTAGATAGACTATCATATCCAGTTATCAGGCCCAAAGGAGACACAGTGGAGGTCTGCTTTTCCCTGTGTTCTTCTTACAGGGGTTTCCTAACAGTACTTAACATATATACTTCTTCAGTGCCATTTGAAATGCCTGAAAATAGACCAACTCAGACATCTCTTAGTACCCACGCTGTGACTAGTATTCTAAGGACCCTTTTATTGATCTCATCCTTGTTTCAGCCAATATTAAATCTAGAAACTAAGTGAGAAAGGACTTGAAATAAAACAAAAAGAAATATACAGGTAGACCAGGTTTTAGGAGGCTACCACTGTCTAGGTAAGAACTAAAAGATGAATGTTACCCTGGCTGGTATTGCTCAAAGGTTAGAGCAATGGCCCTAAAACCAAAGGGTCTCAGGTTCGATTCCTGGTCAAAGGCATGTACTTTGGTTGTAGGTTCCCCAGCCCTGGTGGGGATGCATGCAGGAGATTACTCTCTCATGTTGATGTTTCTCTCTCTCTCTCTCTCCCTTCCATTCTCTCTGGAAATCAATGAGAGAAAAAAATCCTCATTTTTGCATTTTGATCATGTATTCAGTAACCTTAATGAACATAATGGAAGGAATATACAGGGGGGGCAAAAGTAGGTTAACAGTTGTTCATATGAAAAATAATATAATCCTATATAATAAAAGCCCAGAGACCATATAGCAGAACGACTGCCGGACCAGTCACTATGAGGTACACTGACCACCTCTTGGTCCCTTTCCCCAGCCAGCAGGCTCCAATCACCGATGGTGAACGGGAAACTGGGGTGGGTGGTGGGGGATACAGGGGGTGCCAGATCAAGGCCCCTATCCCACTGGTCAACCCACACATAGAAGGAAACCTGCAGTGGGGTGGGGCCAGCAAGCAGGTGGGAACAGCTGACTTCTTGGCACCTCCCCCACGCTGTCAGGTTCCCATCGCTGATGGGAATGGGGAACCAGGGTAGGTGGCGGTCGGGGGCGGGGCTGGCTGCCAGCAGCTGGGGAAGATGGCCCTGATTGCAGGCTAGGCCCACTGACCACCAGGGAGCAGCTCCAGTGTAGAGCATCTGTTCCTTGATGTTCAGTGTGCATCATAGTGACTGGTCAACCAGTCATTTAAGCTTATATATATATATATATGAAGCCAGATGCATGCCTTTCTGTCTTCGCTCAGGTCTGGAGCTGCCTTTCCGCCTTCCCACACTGTCCAGAGGCCTGGAGCTGCTGGGAAAGTACGGAATGCCCCCCAGCCACTCAGCGCCTGCATATGCAAATTAACCTGCCATCTTTGGTGGGTTAATTTTCATACTCCACTCCTGATTGGCTGGTGGACATCATGAAAGTATGCTCAAGTTGCATCTTTCTCTTTTATTAGTATAGATAGATGATAGAGGTAAACTTGCCAAGACACACGGGATCAAACTATATACAAAGTATATCAGCACAACAAAAATTAAATGAATTTACTACATTGATTTATACTTCAAGGATTACAGAATTTAAGTGCTTAAAAAAAGAATCCAACTACTTGGTTTAAAAAACACAAAGCCAGGGGGTTCATGACTTATTTAGTCAATTGTAAAATTCTGCATTGTCCCCTATGGGGTTTGCAAATATGACCTAAGAGGAAAAAAAACAGAAAACCCCAGATAATAATGAAAATCTGTAGGAAAAAAAATGTATCATTACCTTTAGCTTCTGAACACACAGCCAAAAATCCATCTTCTGTCATGGCTCTAAACAATGGTCTGACTCCATAGGTATCTCTGCCCAGGAACACTTTCTTATTCGCTGTATCCAGTAAAATAAACGCAAATACCCCATCCAACAGACTAGCAGTTTGCTCAATTCCTCCTTTGTTATAAAGATGAAGGATTATCTCACCATCCACTTTGGTTTGATATTCAAATGCAAAATGGCGTTGCAGCTTAAAGAAGTAATAGTAAAATTAAAGTGTTAGAATCCTTGCATTCACTATTTATTTATTTATTTATTTATTTATTTATTTACTAGAGGCCTGGCGGACAAAATTTGTGCACAGGTATCGTTCCTAGGCCTGGCCTGTGATCAGGGCCATCTTCTCTGGCTGATAGCAGCCGGCCCCAGCCCCTGCCACCACCCTAACCAGGTTCCTCATTTGCTATTGGGTGATCAGAGCCTGCTGGCTGAGGAAAAGGATCAAGGTGGTCATTGCACCTCATAGTGACTGGTTGAGCGGTTGTTCTGGTAGTTCTGCCATTAGGGTCAATTTGCATATTATCCTTTTATTACATAGAATTTTTTTCTTTATTAAGGTTTTACATATATGTCCTTATTCCCCCTTGCTCCTCCACCCCCCTAATCATGCCCTCACCTCCCTGGTGTCTGTGTCCATTGGTTATGCATGCAAAAAAGTTCTTTGGTTGATCTAATAATTTTTTTATTGTCAAGTTCTTTCAATATTTCTAAGCTCAATGATCACTTTACGCACTTGAGTGGTTTGGAAGAATCATAGCATTCCGTGAAAATTTTAGTTGCATTCTCATAAACAGAATGCAGAGATAATGCAACAGAACAGCAATGCTTAGAGGTATGGACGGGTGGGCAAAAGTAAGTTTGTAGTTGTTTGTATAGAAAAGAATACAATGATCCTATCTAATAAAAGAGCAACATGCAAATTAACCACCACTCCGCTACACCCACAAGCCACACCCACTTGTGGGTGTCAGTATGCAAATTAACCCCAACCAAGATGGCTGCAGACACCTTGGGAGCAGGAGGCTTAGGTTTCCCAGGCAATGGAGGAAGCCAAGCTTTCTGCATGACCTGGCAGGCCTAGGCCTCTGCTTAAAGCTACCCTTTTTCCCCAAAAGTAAGACATCCCCCGAAAATAAGACCTACTTCCAGTTTTGCCTCTCACTGTAACAGAAGCCCTCCCCAATAATAAGGCCTTCCCAGAATATAAGGTCCCCAAAGCTACCGTAAGGTGTCTGACTCCTGATTTAAAGAGACCTCACACGGCCAGAACAGCTCCAGCTGTGCTGAGGCCAATCAGTGAGTTGGTTTGTGATGACAACTACTACCATATCATATACAGGTAATAAATTTCCTTTTTTTTTTGTCCAACAATAAATGTGTACCATATTCTTCTTCATGGAAAAATAAGACATCCCCTGAAAATAAGACCTAGCGCATCTTTAGGAGCAAAAATTAACAAATGACACTGTCTTATTTTCAGGGAAACGGGGTACAAAGTTTCAATTATAGAAGATAAATAAATCCCAACAAAAATGGTGGCAGCCAGGGAGCTGGAGAGAGCAGGAGGCTTGAATTCCCCAGCAATGGAGGAAGCCAAGCTTTCTGCACACCCTAACGGGCCCAGGCCTCCACTCAAGGCTACAAAGATTCAACTATAGAAGAGAAATAAATCCCAATAAAAATGGCTGCAGCCATGAGGGAGCAAGGGGCTGGGCTCTGCTCCACGCTACAAAGTTTCAATTATAAAAGATAAATAAATCCCAGATCCCAGGTCCTCCACTTGGGTCGCGGGGGTACGTGGCTGGCCAACAAACCACCACAGATCACTCATGCAGGCCACCCCATGCCCGAAGGGAACCCCCCCACCCTGATCCGGGACACCCTCCCTTCAGGGCAAACCAGCTGGCCCCCACCTGAGCTGTGGAATTACAGGGACTTCTCACAGATGCACAAAAGGACAGCGGAGCTGATTTGAGCATTGCTCCAAGGGAGCAGCAGAGACCTTCTCTATCACCGCAGAGTAAGGAAGTTTATGTCCCCAGACCCCCTGGATCTCCACCATCACCAGCAAATTATACTCAATTCATGATTTTCTGCTGACAATGGAGAGAAAAAGTTTCCTATAAAATCAGGTGGAAATTCTAGGTAAGTTTCAACATTTAAAACATGTTTTTAATTTTCAAAAAGTAAGTCTAGCCTGGCTGGCATGGCTTAGTGGTTGAGCATCAACCTATGAACCCAGAGCACAGTCAGGCCACATGCTCAGGTTGCAGGCTCGATCCCCAGTGTGGGGTATACAGGAGGTAGCCAATAAATGATTCTCTCTCATCATTGATGTTCCTATCTCTCTCTCTCTCCCTTCCTCTCTGAAATCAATAAAAAATATATATATTTAAAAAATTTATGTTTGTATACATATGGCCTATAAAACATGCTTCACATGGTCTCACTCATTTTATAAATCTGTGGACCTTCTGTCTCTAAGCCCTTACATCACAGAACACAGTCCAAAAATGGGGGGTTGGCCGCCTCCAGTGTCTACAAAGCCACCTCTAGGTTGCCTCTTCCTGCTCTAAGAGACCATCAGAGAAGATCTCTGTCACTGGCAGGTGAGGTGTGGAAATGGTCTTCTGCTGACCCTTCTGGACTTAAGTACCCCAGGGATGAGAGACCGCAAAGTATCCAATGATTTTAGCACGCAGCAGCTTCTCTAATCTCTCCACTACCACGTCATCACCGCTCTTGGGTGTAAACTTTGCAGGTAATTTATGGGTTAATGATTCACATGTACCACCTTCCACTCTCCTGAGAGAGAAGCTCCCATATCTTCTTGCTACCATCTGGAAATCACAGTGACCTTGGACTTGGCTGCAAGGCCCTGCCTTTACTCAGATTTCTCCTCTCCTTTCCTTATTCTCTCTCCACTCCCAAAACACCTCAAGCTGCATTTTAGTGGTAGTAGTAAAGTTTATTTTCGTCAACAACAGGAGGGTTTTGGAGCTTCTGTTGCAGAATGCTTTACAAGAGCCTAAATGTCCACTCTTTAGACAGGTTTCTAGCTGCTCACACTGCATTACCACAGATGACAGATAGAAGCAATGGAACCTCTCTGCTTTTGACAATACAATATACTTCACTAACTTACAATAGAAATATTTTAAAAATACTTAACTTTTTATACCTATGAACAAAACACACAAAAGCAGCAACACAGTTCAAGAAAACAAAGAATTTCCTGTCTCACTTAAGGTGAAGGTCAGGCTAATAGTACCATAATACAACATAGCATTCTTATGTATTTGGTACTAATTTAGCTTAAGAAAGGAGTTTTAACGGCTCCCCTCCTGGACTCCAGTAGCATAAAACTCCATTCTTACCTTCCTTGTTCACCATGCTGCCTTCAAACACCTAGACAAACAATGTCTGATTTATATATACTAAGTCCTTAATAAATATGAAAGGCATTTGATGAATAACTATAAAAACTTTTCAAATAAGAAATCTGAAATTTAGTGTTCCTATAAGCAGACAACAAACAATGGCAAAAGCTATGTTTTAGAGATAAAAACTAAAAATCCAAAGGGTGGTTAGAATATAAAACCCTACCCACGAATGATAGGTGTGTACCAAGAAGGCTCAAAAAATACCCAGAGATATGAATCTTGAATGAAATCTGGCTCAAAACCAATAAACGAACTAACTAAACATAAAAAAAAACAGCTATAAATATATTCCTGGGAAACTTGGGGAAATATAAACTAGATATTAGAAGGTATTATGGATTCTTAGTTTTAATGATAGTATTGGTATTAGGTTGGAGAAGGTCCTTATTCTTAAGAGATATATACTTGCATGTTTAGAAAAGTCATAATATTTGTAATATACTCTAAATGCAATGTGTATAAATATAGAAAAAGAGAAAGCAACTATAGCAAAACATTAACAGTTATTCAAATGATTTTCATTGTTCTGTTCCTTTTTAAATATATATATATATATATATATATATATATATATATACACACACACATATTTTTTATTTTTTACAGAGACGAAGGGAGAGGGAGAGTTAGAAACATCAATGAGAGAGAGACATTGATCAGTTGCCTCCTGCACACTCTCTACTGGGGATGTGCCCACAACCAAAGTACATGCCCTTGACAGGAATTGAACCTGGGACCCTTCAGTCTGCAGGCCAATGCTGTATTCACTGAGCCAAACCAGTTAAGGCTGTTCTATTCCTTTTAAAATTAAAAGTTGGAAAGAAGGATGACAAAAAACCCTGCAATTTGAGATTTAACTTTTCTTATAAAATATTAGCCAAATAAGTCGATTGGAAGGTTCTTAGTAAATTTCGCTTCCTCAGGTCAGAATTTCCATCCTCTCACCCATTCTCACCCTAAGAGTAAACTTTTACCAGATTAGAAAGCTGTTCCAATTTTAATGCTGCTAAAAGTCCTTCTTGCATTTATTTATTTTTATTAATGTTACATGTATAAATTTCTTCCCATTGCCCCCTCCCCCCCAGGGCATACCGTAACCTCCCAGTGTCTTGTGTTCATTGGTTATGCTTATATGCATGCATACAAGTCCTTTGGTTGATCTCTTATCTACCCCACCTCTCCTTAATCTTCCTGCTGTAATTTGACAGTCTGTTTGATGCTTACTGCCTCTGTATCTATCTTTTTGTTCATCAGTTTATAATATTCTTTATTATCCACAAATGAGTGAGATCATGTGGTGTTTCTCCTTCATTGACTGACTTATTTCACTTAGCATAAGGCTCTCCAGTTCCATCCAGGTTGCTGCAAATGGTAAGAATTCCTTCTTTTTTATGGCAGCATAGAATTCCATTGTGTAGATGCACCACAGTTTTCTGATCCACTCATCTGCTGACGGGCACCTAGGCTGTTTCCAAATTGTAGCTATTGTAAACTGTGCTGCTATGAACACAGGGGTGCATAAATCCTTTCTGATTGATGTTTCTAGTTTCTTAGGATATATTCCTAAGAGCGGGATTGCTGGGTCAAATGGGAGTTCCATTTTTAGTTTTTTGAGGAAACTCCAGACTGTTCTCCACAGTGGCTGCACCAGTCTGCATTCCCACCAACAGTGCACAAGGGTTCCTTTTTCTCCACATCCTCGCCAACACTTGTCGTTTGTTGATTTGTTTCCTTCTTGCATGTAATTGCATCTGGCTACCTTTCTGTCCTTTGCTCTGATTAAGTGGAAGAATGCGGTCACAATAAATATCTTAAGGACAGCATTCTAGAAAAGCTACAAGTATGACCACCTCCAAACTATTAAATCTCAAATCTCTGTGCTCTTAGAATGATATGCCAACTCCATACTATACCAAGTCCTACCTGATCTGGTCCTGCCTGCCTTTCCCAACTCTAACTTGTTTTCTTAAGACAATCTGAGCTTCCTGCCTCAGGGCTTCTACACCTGCTAGTCTCTCTACAGGAAGTGCTCTTCCCAATGCTGGCTGAGGCACGTCCATTGCCTCCAGTTCGAGTGTCAATTTCTCAAGAGACCACCTCTGACTTCCCTTCCCAAAACTGGGTCTCCCATATCCACCAGCTCCACATTCATGTTTTCAGGACACTTATATATAAAATGACTTTTTTCTGTCTTTTCCCTAAATAGAATAAGCTCCTTTACAGTGCAAACCTACCTCTCTTATTTATTTACTACTGAATCCCCAGCACCTAACACCGAGCCTAGCACAGACTCTGATGCACCTTTAAATTCATGATGGGGGTGGTGGGGTGGGGAGAGAGGAATACTAAGAGTTAAAGAACTTGAATTGTAATTCTCATTTTATCTTTTTCGTGTTGACCAAGTCACTTCACCCTTTTGCTCATCAGTGCCCAGCCTATATAATTGGGACAAATGAGTTCATGAACGTGGAAAGTGCTTTGAAAGTAAAAACCATTATATATGTAAAAATGATTACACCCAATGAGCTCTGAGGCTTAAATCACATCAAGATATCTTTCTGGTTTCATTCTGTTTACCTTCTGATGGTTGTAGATTTCTCCGTTGTAACATAGCCACAAATAAGGATATTTCTTTACTCGAATTGGCTGCATTCCAAACAGCTGGTCAACCACCGCCAACCGGTGAAATCCAAAGCAGCAGTTGGTATATCCATTGACATTCTCAAAGCGAAATGCATCCGGGCCCCTGTGTGCGATCTTCATGGCACTCAGACACTGAACCGAAAGGCAGTCATCGCTGCCGAAGAGGGCCCAAATGCCACACATGGTGCAGGGAAGCGACGTGTTCTCTATGGAGGGAAAAGCAGACCCGTTAAATTCGCAGTCTCCGATCCCTGTTTATATTACATCTTGATTCCAAAAACTTGCATAAGCCATTGCAAAGGCTGAAATATAAACTATCTTATCTCCAGCATAGGATGGCAGGCCCACAGGAGTAGAAAATAATTTATTTACAAGTATTCAGAAAAGATGGATGGCCTTTTTATCTAGTCAGCTATAGCAGCTTAGCACCAAAAGCCTGCATCTCTCTCCTCTTGGGATTTGGTCAGCTGGAACTGGCAGTGTTCAGGCCACATTCTATTCTGCATGCTAGGGTCACTCCCAAAATACAGATGACATGTAGGCTGGCCTCTACCCAGAGACCCCAGCCCTATACTCTCCAGCCCAGAATCTCAAAAGCCTTCAAAAGTGCATGAGACTCTCTAGATTCCGACAGTATCCTCAGGGGTCTCTTTGACAATTAAATGTATATCTCTTTACCTGTACTAACTGCACATAGAAGATAGCGGGTAGAATGGGAGATGATACATACTGCTAAAGTGTGATAGGAAAGCCCTAAGCGGTTTGGTTTAGTGGATAGAGCGTCAGCCTGTGGACTGAAGGGTCCCAGGTTCGATTCCAGTCAAGGGCATGTACCTTGGTTGAGGGCACATCCCCATTAGAGGGTGTGCAGGAGGCAACTGATCGATATTTCTCATCGGTATTTCTAACTCTCTATCCCTCTCCCTTCCTCTCTGTAAAAAAAAAAAAAAAAAAAAAAAATCAATAAAATATATTTTTTTAAAAAGTGTAATATAAAGATATACACCTGTTACAAGCGTTTCACAACTTCTAGTTTACCACTATGTGATCAAAGAAATTATAAAGAGAAAAGGAAAGCAACATTATCTGATACAGATATTCTGGCTTTATAACAACAACAAAAATTACATGGACAGAAATACACTATGTTCACCATCCAATTGTCCTAAAGCAGTGGTTGGCAAACTCATTAGTCAACAGAGCCAAATATCAACAGTACGGTTGAAATTTCTTTTGAGAGCCAATTTTTTTAAACTTAA
>PVJN01011250.1:0-54640 GCA_004026805.1 Lasiurus borealis | reverse complement strand
AGAGGCAGAGGTGAGGAGGAGGAGAAGAAGAAGAGGAAGAGGGGGAAGAGGAAGAGAAGGGAGAAGGAGAAGAAGAGAAGGAGGAGGAAGAGGAAGAGAAGAGAAAGAGAAAAAGGAGAAAAGAAAGAGGAGGAGGAGAACATCAACTTGTTGTTCCACTTATTTATGCACTCATTGGCTGATTCTTGTATGTGCTTTGACTGGGGATTGAACCCACAATCTTGGTGTGTCAGGATGACACTCCAACCAACTGAAGTGTCGGGCAGGGTGTGTGTTCATTTTGCTAGTCACACCTCTACTACTGTGCAGCGGGTTTCCACTCTGGTGAGTGTTTCTATGGCTACTCCTGACTGACTGCAGACATTTCTTTGGGCCGAGCAACAAAGTGGGAGCCCAGCCCTTAGGAAGCCCCTACTTAAAGGCAGGGCTTTTGATATTGCCTGGAAGTGAGGGGAGATTACTCAGCCACAATCTCCCAGAATGAATTCTTTGGGCGGGACACTGACTAAGCTGGGACAGTGTCATGTTGGTTTCCAAGGGGGGGCGGGAATAGGGGTGGAAGCTTTGTGCACCATGAAGCATCACACAGACATTGTGATGCTCCCTGTCGACAGTCCAGCCATTGCACTTGTGCAGTCTCCCCGAGCGCCAGGCGTGCACAGCTGACACTGACGCTGACTCCCAGCCATCCCACCCCTGCTTTAGATGACAGCAGCATAACTTAGCAACTCAACCCTGCTTCAGAATTGAGTTCTGATTACTCCAGGTCAGGGGTCAGCTTACTATTAGCCTGTGTGTGTGTGTGTGTGTGTGTGTGTGTGTGTGTGTGTGTTTATAGAGTTCATAACTAGGCTTGTTTTTGACATGTTTTAAAAGTTGGGGGGAAATTTAAGGAATATTTTGTGGCACATGAAAATCATATGACATCATTAATAGCCATGAACAACGTGTTACTGAAACATGGCCATCCCCATGTGCTTATGTCTCACCTATGGCTGCTTTTGCACAACAAGGACTGTATGGACCCCAGACTGAGCTGAGCTGAGCAGAGCCTGGGACCCCCAGTGACAATAATCGTCCAAGTTGGTTAGGAGCTGCAAATAGGCCCAAGAAGACTTGCACAGAGAGGACTTTGTCTGGTTCTTACTTCACTGCTACACTTGAAAAAAATCTGGTACTGAAGGCCCATGATGGAGAGGGAACCACTCTCAGAATAAGTGATGTGTGGGTAGAGGAGTGACGAAGTAGGTGAATCTGGGTCCTGCAGCCATTGGTGAGACATCAGACCAATCAGTGTGATGCCACCCACCTGAAGACTTCCACCCTGAACACCGGTTCATTTTCTCTTTTAAAAAATATATATTGTTGATTTCAGAGTGGAAGATAGAGGGAGAGATAAAAGCATCAATGACAGGAGAGAATCATTTGATCGGCTGCCTCCTGCAGGTCCCCTACTGAGGATCGAGCCCACAACCCAGGCATTTGCCCTAGTGGGAATCAAACTGAAACCCCCTGACGCTCAACCATTTAGCCACACTGGCCAGGCACCAATTAGTTTTCGTATTGATTAAGCTGCTTTGGGTTTGGTCTTATTACTTGCAGCCCAAAGTGTCCCTTAAATCTGGCCACTTGACCCAAAAGTTCTCCTCTCCCAATTCCTTGCCCAGCTGTTCTACTCATCTTTCAAGTTTCATAATGAGAAGGGATCTCCCAGGGAGGTCATCTGTGGCCGCCTAGACTGAACAGTGTCCCTGTGCTGGACACTCTCCCCTTCCAGGGGCTGGGGCTTGCCCTTTTGTAATGCTCGTGACATGGCCAGTGCCATGTCTATCACTGCCTCTCACAGTCTTCTGACTCCATCATAGGCAAGGCCGAGTGTATGTCCTTCTCCACTGCATCCTAAGCATCTACAGTAATGCCTGGTGATTGGGAAGCCCGCGCACTCCCCCGCTTGCCTTGTGGAACACCAGTGTCCTGTGAGCTATTATTGGGTGAGGCCACACGACACCCTCACTTATCTATGCCAATTGTAAACCCAGTTTTCCTTCTGCAATGTTCCACTCCTGTGTCCTATAGGGACTATCCATCCGATGTAGACTCGATCATTAGTCAGCATTCCAGGCTGATGTTTAATTAGTTTTCCCCCAAATAAAGCTCAGTGGTTTTTACTACCAAGCTTCTCAGACCTGGTCCAGTGCAGGGCCATGGGAGGGTCCTCATTCCGTGTGGCTAACAGGGAACTATAACATGCAGCATTTCCCAAACTAAGTTGACAATGGTACCATTTTTTCTAAGTCAAGTAAGATCTTACTGGATTCTATAGATCCTGTGTGGTTCTTAAAGCTCGTGGAAGTCTGTCTAGAGACTCTGGAAAAAGACAAAGGCAAAGGCAAAGCACTAAGAGGTCCTCAGACAT
This sequence comes from Lasiurus borealis, assembly GCA_004026805.1. Lineage (NCBI taxonomy): Eukaryota > Metazoa > Chordata > Mammalia > Chiroptera > Vespertilionidae > Lasiurus > Lasiurus borealis. Next base: position 52,224 of record PVJN01011250.1, on the reverse strand, counting down.
CTCCAGCATAAAACAACCAGCTTGCAAAAGCGCTCCTTAGCACAGAAGCTAGGCTCAGGGCCCGGGTCCCCAGGATGAGGAAAGTGAAGCAGAAAGCCAAAAGTGGGGGTGGCATGAGGAGAGCTTGCACCCTCTGTCTAGCATTGTCTGGGGGCACAGGCCGTGCTGACCGAGCCTAAAGGACGCCTGGGGAGATGGGCCCAGAGGGTCCCCTGGAGGCCAAAGCAGGCTGGTCTGGCATCTCTGCTCAGCTGTTACTCTGAGGCTGGAGCCGAACTCACCCCAGAAGCTCAGACTGATGGCTCTGGAGATAATTTCTCTGGTCAGGGGGGCACCTGGGGGAATGCCACTTTCTGCAGGGTCCCCTCTTGACTAAGATACCCGTCCCCACACTGTCAATTTCATAAACTGTGAGCATTGGCGAGGCTGTTACAAAGGTGCTGCCCAGGGAGTGCTCAGGGGAGGGTGCCAGACTTCAGGTTTCCTCCAAGTTTTCTAGACGCAGCCAGTGTGGGTGGGAGTGGAGGAACCAGCTCCCAAATTCAGAGGGAAGGACTCCCATGACATCCACGTTCCTCCCTTCAAACAGGCGAAACTCGGTGTCAGCCCTCGGTGACTGCAGAGGGCTGTGTGCCCCCAGGGAAACCAGGGTATGCATGCAGCTCTCCTTTCTAGTGACCGTCTCATTGTGGAACCAAAAACATAAGATAAAAGTGAGAGAGCTGGGAGATTGGGATGTCAGTGCTTCCCCGAGGCTGGGAGCCCTTCTCTGTTTGACAGCTGCAGAGGTGGGCCTCCTCCGCTGGAGAAACAGAGGCCAGTGCTAACTCCTGAGGCCTCTCTGGGCCATGTACCATCCTTGGTATTTCTCACCCGTTAAGCAGTGTTGTCTCCCAAGCCCCAGTGATACCGGAGAACTGCTATCCATATTTCACAGAGAAACCTGGGGCCGGAAGAAGTGAGAGGCCTGGCCCAAAGACACGCCAGAGAGAGGGAAAGGAGGGGGTTAGCAAGAAACTCATTGTCCTTCCAAAAGGCCAGCACCTTCCAGAAAGCTGCCAGGCAGGTGTGATGACAGCAGACAACACCCACCCTGCCTGCCTCCAGCCTGCCTCCCAAGGCTGCCTTTAGCATGAAGGTTTGTCTCTCTGCAGGCCTGGGGCCCTGGTGGCCAGGGCCACGCCTTCCTGACGCTATGGCTGTGCCACCCAGAGCCCAGGCATTCGTGGGCCATTGACAGAATGCGTGAGCTCACTGGGTTCCCTCAGGATAGAATCCTGACCCTCCTCCCAGAGCAGAAACATCAGCTCCTGAACCGGTGTCTTCAGGCCGGAAAGCAGCTGAACACAGCAGGGCTGAGGCGCTGGGGAGGCAGAGAGGACAGGGGCTGAGGTTTCAGGCTGCATGGCCGGCAGAGAAGCTGCCAGGGCAACTCTGCCTGGACCCAGTCGAGGTGCAAGGACCCAAAATGCTCCATGAAGCTTTCCTTCTGCTTCTTAAATAAGAAGAATATCTGGGAGTCTCAGAGTCAGAATCTGAGCCAGGTGCTCACTGCAGACCACTGGGAAGTCCAGGAGGCCCACTGGTGCAAATCTCGGGGTCCCTTTGTTTGAGGGTCTAAGGCCCAGGAGAGAAAATTGGGCCTGAGAGAAAATGGAGTGATGGTCAACTTAGTTTAATAATTTAAGAAGTGCAGGAAGAGAAATTATTTCAAGGTAGCATGAGACATGGAGCTCACACAGCCCTTGGAGAGAAATCCTGGAGAGCATGTGCTACAGACCAACCAAGCAAAAGGGAGAGAGATTTCCCTTAGGGCACTGGCATACAAGGCAGCAGAGGTGGCCCAGGAGGCCTGGGGACTATTTTAGCCGTAGAAGAGTTGGGGGTCAGGAATCAGAGAGATCAGGATCCACGGGACCCACAGGTGGGGCCGTGGTCCCACCATTTTTCAGGAGGATGGGGTATAGCATAGAGAGTTGGCAGACGATGAGTGCTTGAAATTATACTTTCAGCTAGCATTCCTCCAGCTGGTGTGGTCTGGAGAACCCAATGTGCAAGAGCAATGCCAGGCCTTGTTCTGGGTGGTCCCAGTGACAAGTGCTTTACCACCTGGCTCATGGCAAACACTGAGTTTGCACTTGGTGAGTCGGGTCAGGCCTGCCACCCAGTACATGGAACAGGGTCCATGATGCTGGAGGAGAAACACATCTGTCCTAATTCCAATCCAAGCAATTAATGATTGCCACTGGGACAAGTCACTCAGCCTCCCCAAGTAACAGTTTCCTTACCTGAAAACAGCAACAATGGTTTATCACCCAGTCATCATGGGGTTAAAGATGATAAAGTCCTGGTCCCATGCAGCAACAGAAGCTTCTGAATTAAGTGCCCTGTGGGAGGTCAGGGCTGGAGGGGGATGCAGCCCTGAAGCTTCTGTCAGCACAGGAAGGAAAGCCACTAGGGGGCTCTGGGCCTGCAGAAACATTGTACTTCCCTAAAGTTTTCACTGCTCATTTGGTTAATGAACTCTGTTTATTTGTTTAATATATTTTTATTGATTTCAGAGAGGAATAGAGAGGGAGAGATAGAAGCATCAATGATGAGAGAGAGTCGTTGATCAGTTGCCTCCTGCACACCCCACACTGGGAATTGAGCCTGCAATCCAGGCATGTGCCCTTTACGGAATCGATCTATGATCTCCTGGTTTCTGAGTCGACACTCAACCACTGAGCCACACCAGCCGTATGGTGAACCCGTTTTAAATAGCAGAGTTAGTGCTTCTTTCCCCAGGGTCTGGCCATCGGCTCAGCCCATTGGCTGACTAATTCCTTTGGGTTTCCTCACATAAAGGTAGGCTCTCCCCTATCTGTTCCTCCATCTTCAGGGCAAAGAGCTCAATAACTATTGTCAAATGAAAAAACTGTGAGCTTTTGTCCTGACCAATTCCCATGGACCTCAGCCCAGATTAATGCGATTTCTGGCAGCTTCCGAAATATAGACATCTTGTTCAAAAGAACACCAGCAAGAAAGGAAAAGTCAGCCCACACAATAGGAACGATTATTTGCAAATCAGATATGTAAGAGACTTGTTTCTGAAACATGTAAATAACTCTTACAACTTAATAAAAAAAGACAAATAGCCCAATTAAATATGGGCCAATGATCTGAATAGATATTTTTCCAAAGAAAGTATACAAATGGCCAATCAGCAGCCATTAGGGAAACACAAATCAAAACCACATGAGATAGGATCTGAAGAAATGCACTCCTTGTGGGAATGTAAAATGGTCCCTTTGAAAAAACAGCCTGGCAATTCCTCAAAAAGTTAAACACAGTGCAGCAGGGGATTCAGATAAGTTGAATTTCAGACATTTCACTCCTAGGACATTTTCACAGCCAAGAGAAGCTAAGCATATTCACACAAAGTGTGTGCACGGACTTCAGAGCCTCATTGTCCACACTAGCTGAAAAGTGAACTTGAACCTCGCTTCTCCGTGAATTGATGAATGAATAGATGAGAGGTGGGCTAGCCGTACAGTGGAGGATCACGCAGCCATGAACAGGGAGCGCTGATGGCTGCTACAATCACTAGCCTTGAGAACACTGCTCCACATGAGAGAAGCAGGCCCAGGAGACCACACGTGGCACAATGCCGCTCACGGAAACCATCCAGAATGCGTACGTCCACAGACACAGAAAGCAGGTCACTGGCTGTCAGAGGCCAAAGGGAAGGAGGGGTTGAGAAGCTATAGCTAAAAGTACAGGATGTGCTTTTGGAGGTGATGAAGATGTTTTTGAAGTGATGGCAGTGGTGATTACACAGTTCTGAATGTATTAGAATCCACTGAATGATATGCTTGACGTAGGCGAACTGTATGGTATGTGAAGCATGTCTTACAAAGCTGATGAAGATAAGACAGCGCCAACAAACAGAAGAGCCAGATTCAGACATCTACATCTTTCTGACCTCTAACTCTCAAGCTTCTAACTTTGGAAACAGAAGTCTTGAGTTTCAACTTATCTGAATCCCCTGCTGCACTGAAAACAGACCGAATGTGGAATAACTCCTCAATACATATTTGTTGAACTGCAAATGACGAGGCAAAAATGAAAATAGGTCATGTGGCCTCTGGCTGAAATGCAGTATCACCAGGTAATACTGTCCTGGCCTCTGGGTGGAACTGCTTACCCATTTTACTCCTGTCTGACTACAACTGTTAGGCCCCTTGCTGCAGAGAAGCCCAAGGCCCAGGAGTCCAGTGGCCTGCCTGAGGTTGCAGTTGTAAGTGACCGTGTACAGCAGTTAGAGTATGGCTTTGCTTAGAGAGGAGGTCCTGAAGACTGGCATCTAATGAGCAGCATGTCCTAAAGCTCGCTGAGTGTCCTCTTTGGGCTTTAACATGGAGCAGCGCTGCACACTGTCCCTCCCACTTCTTCCTGTGCAGACAGGATGTGCTAATGGCCTTTAAACCATGTGTGCGGGGCTCTTCCTTCTTCCCTCCAGATGCACTGCACCCAGCTCACGTGGCAAGAGCGTCTGCTATGGGCTCGGCCACTCTTCCCCTGACCTGGCTGGTGGGGAAGATGTGGAGCATTGAACAGCAAAGTAAAACAAAAATACCTTAGGAAGTGAGTTCGCTCTCGGTCCCCATCTCACTGACTGCCCAGGGCCTGACAACACAGACCACACTTTCCTAGGCTTCCAGAGGGTCCCGCTGCCTGGGCCTCTCCCCCCGGCATCTCCTCTTCTCCCTCCTTGCTGGCTCCTCTCATCTCCTTGGTCTCTTCATCTTGGGGAGCCCAGAGCATTGACTGTGGCCCTCTTTCTCTATCTACTCCGGCCCAACCTCCTGCTTCACATGTGACCCACGAGCTGATGACCTCCAGCCTCCATCTACAGGGGAACCCAGCCGCTTGAAGTCCAGACTTACTTTCCAATGCCCACTGCTCCTGGCATCTTAGAGGGAATGTGCCGGCTGCACTAGCCTGTCTCTTGGCCTGTTACAGCGAGTGCCAGCTCCAACCATGCAAGCAAATCCTTGCAGTCACGCTTGACTCTCGAGCTCATGTGTAAACCACCAGGATTTTTTCTTGGCTTTTACCTTCAAAGTCCACCCAGAATATCACCACTTTGGGATCCTCAGTGGCCACAGCTGGTGCCAGCCCAGAGATCCCCCTGGGTGACTGACAACCTCCAAAACGGGTCTCCCCGCCCCCTCGCTGCCCCCACAGCCTATCCTCAGGACAGCAGAGCCGTCCCTTCAACATCCAAGTCAGACTGTGACCCACCTCATCAGACCTTCCAGTTTAACCTAAAGGACCCGGAGACTTGACCCTCAGACCCACACTCAGACCTCCGCTTCTCTGCCTTTGTTCAGCGTGGACCAGCCGAGAAGCCATCGCTGTGTCCTGAACCCGCAGGCAGGGGTTCCCCAGCCACCTCTTTCCTTTGACCTTTCCTGCTTCATTTTCCTCCTTACTACTCATCCCTGTCTGTCAACACACACACACACACACACACACACACACACACACACACACACACACGATTATTGCTCATATTCTTCATGAGGCAAAGATTCTTGGTTTGGTTTAGTTCACAGTTTATGTCCAGGGCCCAGAACAGGGCCTTGTCCACAGCAGGCACTAAACATATCTTTGTTCAATGAAAGAATGAATGAGCCAAGGTGGAAGCCCTGGCCTAGACCTGCCCTTGAGGGGGCTGTGGAGGCCACAGTGGGGAGTAGTGCCCAGGAGTCCCCAGTGCTCCAGGAGGAGGCAGTTTGACTTCGACCCTGTAGGAGTGGATGGGCAGTGAGCAGTGTCTTGCCCCCAGTGGTCCCAGGTCAGAGCCATGGTGAGGTCTAAGCAGCTGCTTCTGCTGGCACTGGGTGGCAGTGAGGAGTATAATACATGAGATACAGGGGTGCTGGCTGTTGCCTGTGAGCAGCAGATACAACAGTCTTTGCAGAGCCGGGCAGTGCGCTCCCCATTTTGCATGGCAGGGAAGGTGAAGGGCTATGTATTAGAGCCTGGCTTGGCAGCCTCGCTGGGCATATGGGCCCTGAAAGCCCCTTGCCCTGACTATGACCACGCGTTGCCAACATCCAGCACTGTGTGGGCTGAGGGTGGAGCTCCTGAGAGCTGTGTCCTCCTGACCCAGGACTCTGGAGCTGAGTCAGTTTCGGGCTCCTCAAAGGAGCAGGAGGTCTGGCACGGGGTGCAGGCAGGTGATATGCAGGGAAGGCTGCTGAGCTGGCAGCACAGGGATCTGCAGAGAAGGGGGAGTGCAGGCCACATGCTGTGATGGAGGCAAGCTGCTCTCTAAGGTGAAGTGCAGAACAGAGGGGAGACATGAGGCCTTACCAGAAGGTGAGGTGTCCAGTACAAAGGCAGCAGGAGGGGAAAGGCCGCCTGGCACAGAGCTCTCGCGACAGCAGCTCCTTCATGCCTCAGCCAGCCTCAGGTCGCTGCTGGCCTGGGCAGCGTACAGACAGAAGCACTGGGTTCAAGCAGGCCAATGCCTCTGCCGAGGCCACAACAACACAGGCACAGCAGATTGGGACCCACGTTTCTCTAACTCCAACCAGTAATTCTTCACAGGAACCAAGGGAGCCTTCTGGAAATGTGGGGGACATTTTTATTTGCACATGTAGTAATGCCCAAGCATGTATGGATTAGGATACATTTCATTATGTTATTTTATTTTAATTTATCCTTGATGTTACATTTAGGACATTGTGTATGTGTGTGGATGTGTGGGTTTGTTTATTTTTATTGTTTAAGGCATTACAAATAGTAGTACATATGTCTCCTTTTTTCCCCCATGGACCTTCTTCCAGCCTCACCTACCCACCAACACATGCCCTCACCCCACTCCCAGTGTCTTGTGTCCATTGGTTATACTTATATGCATGCATACAGGTCCTTCAGTTGATCTCTTACAACCACTCTCTAACACTCCCCAGCTTTCCTGCTGTAATCTGACAGTCTGTTGGATGCTTCTCTACCTCTGTATCTATCCTTTTGTTCATTGGGTTATAATGTTCTTTATTATCAATAAATGAGTGAGATCATGTGGTATTTGTCTCTCCAACTGGCTTATTTAACTTAGCATAATGCTCTCCAGTTCCATCCATACTGCTGCAAATGGTAAGAATTCCTTCTTTTTTATACCGGCCCTAGTATTTCATTGTGTAGATGTACCATAGTTTTCTATTCCACTCATCTGCTGACGGGCATTTAGGCTGTTTCCAAATTTTAGCTATTGTAAAGTGTGCTGCTCTGAACATAGGGGAGCATATATCTTTTCTGATTGGTGTTTCTGATTTCTTCAGATATATTTCTAGAAGTGGGATTACTGGGTCAAATGGCTCCATTTAAAAATTTTTGGAAATGCCATACTGTCTTTCACAGTGGCTGCACCAGTCTGCATTCACCAGCAATGCATGAGGGTTCCTTTTTCTCTGCATCCTCGCCAGCACTTGTTGTTTGTTGATTTTTTAAAATAAATCTTTATTGTTCAATTTATTACAGATGTTCCTCTTTTTTTCCCCCATAGTTCCCCTCCACCTGATTCCCCACTTCTCACCCCATGTCCTTATCCCCCGCCACTGTCCTGATCCATAGGTGTAAGATTTTTGTCCAGTCTCTTCCTGCACCCCTCACACTTCTTTACCCCTGAGAATGGTCAGTCTATTCCCTTTCTATGCCTCTGATTCTATTATATTTACCAGTTTATTCTGTTCATCAGATTTTTTCTTCACTTGATTTTTAGATTCACTTATTGATAGGTATGTATTTGTTATCACTTTGTTGTTCATAATTTTTATCTTTACCTTTTTCTTCTTCCTCTTCTTAAAAAATACCCTTCAGCATTTCATATAATCCTGCTTTGGTGGTGATGAACTCCTTTAGCTTTTTCTTGTCTGTGAAGCTCTTTATCTGACCTTTAATTCTGAATGATAGCTTTGCTGGGTAGAGTAATCTTGGTTGAGGTTCTTGCTATTCATCACGTTGAATATTTCTTGTCACTCCTGTCTAGCTTGCACAGTTTCTGTTGAGAAATCAGCTGACAGTCATATGGATAACGCCCTTATAGGTAACTAACTGTTTTTCTCTTGCTGCTTTCAAGATTCTCTCTTTGTCTTTTTGCCTTGGCATTTTAATTATGGATGTGTCTTGGTGTGTCCTCTTTGGATTCCTTTGTTTGGGGTTCTCTGTGCTTCTTGTACTTCAGGTGAGGGAAGTTTCCTGTTATTATTTCTTCAAATAGGTTTTCTGTATCTTGCTCTCTCTCTTCTTCTGGCACCCCCACAATTCTGATGTTGAAATTGTCCCAGAGTTTTCTTACACTATTTTTGGACTCTTTTTTCTTTTTGTTTTTCTGGTTGGGCATTTTTTCTTCTTCATATTTCAAATCTTTGGTTTGATTTTTGAAGTCCTCTAGTCTGTTGTTGGATGTATGTATATTGTTTTTTATTTCAGACAGTGCATGTTTAATTTCTGACTGGTCCTCCCCCCCTTTTTTTTTTGCATTCTCATTAATATCCTTGAAGGTTTCACTAAGTTTCTCAGAGGTCTCACTAAGTTTCTCAGCAGTTTGTAGAAGATTCTTGAGTAATCTTATAAATGTGGTTTTGAACTCTATGTCCATTAGTTTGCTTTCCTCCATTTCTTTCATTTGTGGCATGTTTCTTTGTCTCCACATTTTGGCTGCTTCCTTATGTTGATGGAGTGGCTTTATGTGCTAGTTGTCCTTTATGGCCCAGTAGCTCCACCTCCCCAATCACCTGAGGTGGATAGTCTTGGTGCACCCCTTTGTGGGCTGGGTACACGGTCTTGTAGTTAAGCCTTGATTGCTATTGGTGCACTGGGAGGAATTGACCTCCAGGCCAATTGACTGAGGATTAGCTGGGTCTATAATGGAAGAACTACTGTGCTGGAGACACCCCTATGGGGCAGGACTTGCTTCAGTAGGGCTATTGTGGTCACCAAGTCTGCCTCTTGAGTGTGTCACTTATGTATGTGAGGAATTGAAATCTGGTGTCATCTCATACTGACCTCTAGGTACACTGGTTCCTAGATCTCCAAGGAGGTGCAAGTCAGTTACTTTCTGAGGCCATCCAGCAGGAGTTATAGGGAGATTTGCAGATTTCTCCTCTTTGCTGGAGTGTGGAAGTTTTGGAGCTGTCTGACCCAGTTGCAATTTGTTAAGTTAAGCTGTGAGAGGGCAGGCCATTCATATGTAAAAGCCACTGCGCACAGCTAGGTGGATTTGTAAATTGGGCAGGGCGGGGTCTCAGGGAATCACTAGGCTAGGGCATGGCAAATAGTAATGGCTGTCAATCAGCCCTCTCTGTGTCTCTGTGTTCTATTCCATGTCCCAGGTCTTGTTCCCCAGCGCAGTAAACAATTATTCCTGTGTGCACCTCTGTGAGAAAGCCACCCTCTCTTTCTGACCCCATGGCCAACAGTCCAGTTTATCCCTCCATGAGTCTGGGTCCCCAGAATCTCACCAGAAACTGGACTTCAGAGCAGTTGGGAACTTGTAACTCCCTTCCAATTGAAAAAAACAAAAACAAAAACAAACAAACAAACAAACAAAATGCATGCCAGCCTGATTCACACATATCTCCATACCTCTGCTTTTCTGAGCCTCTGCACATACTATCAGGTCTCAAGGTTCATTTTCCTTTCATTCTAGTTATAAAACTTCCACTCCACCAGTTTTCCTGTGGTTCTGGGTGATAGACATTTTGTCTTTTAGTTGTAGTTTTGGTGTGGTTGTGAGAGGCATCATGTACAAGTGTATACCTTATGCCACCATCTTGGTTCTACTGTTGATTTGTTGATGATTGCCATTTTGATAGGTGTGAGTTAGTACTATGTTATTGTTTTGTTTTGATTTGCATCTCTCTGATGATTAGTGACTTTGAGCATGTTTTCATGTGTCTTTTGGCTTTCTGAATGTTCTCTTTTAAAAAGTGTCTGTGTAGATCCTTTGCCCATTTTTTGATTGGATTGTTTATCTTCCTTTTGTTAAGATGTATGAGTTCCCTGTAAATGTTGGAGATTAAACTCTTATCGGAGATAACATTGGCAAATATGTTCTCCCATGCAGTGGGCTTTCTTATTGTTTTGTTGATGGTTTCTTTTGCTGTGCAGAAGCTTTTTATTTTGATGTAGTTACATTTTTTTTGTTTTCTCCTTAGTCTCTCTTGCCCTAGGATCTCTGTCTGTAAAGATATTGCTATGACATATGTATGCAATTTTGCTGCCTATGGAGTCTAGTTAGGATTTTTATGGTTTCCTATCTTACATTCAATTTCTTTAGCCATTTTGAGTTTGTTTTTCTGTATAGTATAAGTTGGTGAACTAATTTCACTTTTTTTTTTTCCATGTATCTGACCAAATTTCCCTGCACCATTTAATAAAAACACTGTTTTGGCTCCATTGTATGCTATTGCCTCCTTTGTCAAATATTAATTGAGTATAATAGCTTGGGTCAATTTCTGGGTCCTCTATTCTGTTCTATTGGTCTTTACATCTGTTCTTGTGCCAGTAGCAGGCAGTTTTGAGAACTCTGGCTTAGTAATATAGTTTGGTATTGTGATCCCTCCAACTTTGCTCTTCTTCTCAGGATATCTGTGGCAATTCAGGGTCTTTTTTACTATTATTATTCCAGATGAATTTTTGGAGAGTTTTTCTAGATCTTTGAAATATGACATTGGTATTTTAACAGGTATTGCACTGAATCTATAGATTGCTTTAAGTAGTATGGACATTTTAATGATGTTAATTCTAAAAATCCATGAATATGGTATGTTCTTCCATTTGTTTATGTCTTCCTCTATCTCTCTTTTCAATGTCCTGTAGTTTTCCAAGTACAGGTATTTTACGCCCTTGGTTAAGTTTATTCCTAGGTATATTAATTTTTTTTTTTTGGTGCAATGTTAAGTGGAATTTTTTTTTTCATTTCTTTCTGTGAGTTCATTATTGGTGTATAACAAGGCCATAGATTTCTGGGTGTTAATTTTGTATCCTGCTACATTGCCAAATTCATTTATTAAGTCTAGTAATGTTTTTATGGAGTCTGAGGTTTTCTATGTATAGTATAATGTCATTTGCAAATAAGAACAGTTTTATTTCTTCTTTTCCAAGTTGGATGCCTTTTATTTTTTCTTCTTGTCTGATTGCTATGGATAGTACTTTTAGTACTATGTCAAACAAGAGTGTTGAAAGTGAGCTCCTTGTTTTGTCCCTGTTTTTAGGGGAAATGGTTTTAGCTTTTGCCCATTGAGTATGATGTTGGCTGTAGGTTTTTCACATAGGGCTCTTATTATGTTGAGGTGTGATCACACTATTCCCATTTTGCTGAGAGTTTTTATCAAGAAAGGGTGTTGGATTTTATGAAATGCTTTTTCTGCATCAATTGATATGATTATGTGATTTTTGTCTCTCTGTTTAGATGATGTATCACATTTATTGATTTGTGGATATTGTACCATCCTTGCATCCCTGGAATAAATCCCACTTGGTCTTGTTGTATGATCTTTCTAATTAATATTGCTGAATCTGATTTGCTAGAATTTTATTGAGGGTTTTAGCATCTATGTTCATCAAGAATATTGGCCTGTAGTTCTCTTTTTTTGTGGTATCTTTATCTGGTTTTGGGATTAGGATAATGCTGGCTTCATAGAAAGCTTGGAAGTGTGCCTTCCTCATGAATTTGTTTTGGAATAGTCTGAGAAGGGTATATTTTAGTTCTTTGAATGCTTGGTAGAACTCCCCTGTAAAGCCATCCTGACCAGCACTTTTGTTTGCTGGAAGATTTTTATCACTATTTCAATTTCTTCATTAGTTAGTGGCCCATTCAGGTTTTTTATTCTTTTTGGTTGAGTTTTGGGACCTTGTATTTTTCTAGGAATATGCCCATTTCATCTAGGTTGTCCATTTTGTTGGAATAGAGTTGTTCACAGTATTTCTCATAATTATTTGTATTTTTATGGAATCGGCTGCTATTTCACCTCTTTCATTTCTGATTTTGTTTATTTGGGTCCTCTCTCTTTGCTTCTTGGTGAGCCTGGCTAGAGGTTTATCAATCTTGTGTTATCCTTTCAAAGAACCAGCTCTTGGTTTTGTTGATTTTTTGTATGAATATATTTATTTATTTATCTATCTATCTGTCTCTGTTATTTATCTCTGCTCTGATCTTTACTATTTCATTCCTTCTGCTTATGCTGGGCTATTCTTGTTCCTCTCTTTCTAACTCTTTTAAGTTGTAGAGTTAGGTAATTTATTACCATTGTTTCTTGTTTTTTTTTTTTTTTTTGAGATAGGCCTGTGGAACTATGAACTTCCCTCTCAAGACTGCTTTCACTGTGTCCCATAGATTTTGGGTTGTTTGTCATTTTTTGACATGATGCTTTTTTTTTTAATCTCTCTGGTAACCCAGTCATTGTTTAATATCATGGTATTTAGCTTCCAGGTGTTTGATTTTTTAAAATTGTTTTTATTGTAGTTAATTTCCAGTTTTATATCTTTGTGATCTGCAAAGATGCTTGATATTATTTCTATCTTCTTGAATTTGAAGAGATTTTGCCTGTGATCCAAAAATGAGCAATGTGCACTTGAGAAGAATGTATAGTCTGTGGCTTTGGGGTAAAATGTTCTGAAGATGTCAATTAATTCCATCTGATCTAGTGAGTCATTTAGGATTGGTGTTTCTTTGCTGATTTTTTGTTTGGAGGGTTTGTCCATTGGTGATAGTGGGGTATTAAAGTCCCCTACTATGACTGTATTGCTGTTAATCTCTCCCTTGATATCCTCCAGAAGCTTTTTTATGTATTTGGGTGTCCTGTATTGGGTGCATATCATTGTGTATTTTTAAGTGATGTGTGAAGAAAGGTTATAGTATCTATGGATTTCATTTTAGGATAGAAAAAATGGGCTTTTTCAAGATATCTGTTATAAAATGGATTGGACTGAGTTGAGAAAACCCCACCATAGAAGATCAGAAAGGGCAAGAATTGTCACATTCACTCTGGCCAAACCTCCTGAACCCTTCCTCTGAGGACTGAGAGCCGAGTGGGTGGGGAAGGGGAGGCCTGAGGCTGGGGTGTGGATGGTGCAGGAAGGGGGCAGGGCAGGAGCTCTGGCTGTCATCACCACTGCCAGCCTTTCTGACGTCTACCTCTGGCCTGACAGCCCCCACCCCATGCACCAAAGACTCAATATAAATGACACTACAGAGCTTATGGCCAGCTGCTGAATCATGTGCTTTGGGGTCCTTTTCGGGTTCAGTGAGAACCTCAGGATGAGCCAAATCTCTGGCAGCTGACGGGGTCTATAGGAACAGACATGCGCAGAGACCCCCAGTGAGCCAGTGTGTTCACGCTGTGCTGTCAGCATCCAGGATTTGGAGTTAGCAGATACTGTAGGTTGTCCCTACATTTCTAATCTAGAACTGTCTTGCTCAAAACTTGGCTCAGACGTCACCTCCCCTGGGAAGACTTTCTTGACTCCTGGTGATCGCCTGTTCACACTGCCCTCTGTGCTAGAGAACTCTGCACACTGGCTTGGATCCATACACAGCCCCTCTCCTTTGTTAGACCCAGAACACCTAGAAGAGGGGGAGCCTCACACACTGTACCAGACACACACAGGACAGATTCCAAGGCCAATCCTGGCTCCACCTCCAACCAGCTCTGTGGCCTTCGGTAAGTCCCACCTCCTCCCCGGGCCTTGGATCTGACTCAGGATCCTTTTTGGTTTGATGATTAGGATGTGAACTGGGGTGGCCCGACCCTCACTGCACACTAAGCGGGACCCCGGACTCTAGGTGAGTAGTGTGCAGGCACCGTGGTTGTCACGCCTCTCGCTGGGGTCCCAGGCCAGGCAGCTTTCAGCATCGATGGGCTGCTTTCTCCTGAACAGCCAGCTGGGCCTTTTTTAGCTCTATTTTCTTCTATGACAAGGCCCAGGGCCACTGCCTCATCTGGCAGAAGCTGGTGGCCTAGATCCTGCTTCGGGCCAGAGGAGGGGACTGCTTTAGGGAATGGCTCCAGGAAGAGCCCCAAGCAGGTCTGCTCAAGACGAACTCGGGTCTGGGGAGGCCTGTGAGGGTTCTGCTCCTGCCAGGCCAGGGACAGGGCTCTGTGCACTGTGTCAGGACTATTTCGTGTTGTTACCTCTAAATGTTTCTTCATAGCTGCACACAGCCAGGGAGGGAGTGGTCTGTGGGCTCTGCACTGGCCAATCCAGCCAGTGAGACTGCCCTGCTGCTGACACTGCATTTCATCCTGGGCACTGCCCACTGCTTCCACTCCAGACAGGGCTTCAGCCATGCCCTCAGAGGCAGGGCAGCTCTGCCAGCTGCAGGGTCTGCCTGGCCACTCCCAGTTCTGGCAGGTGGTGGGCAGGCCAGACCACACAGGCTAATCTTCCTTCCTCTTCTGCGTAAATAGGATGTCTGACAGGCATGGCTGCCAGTGCACTTGGCGCTGAGGAGCTTATGTCCCAATAGGGCCAAAGAGACCTCCCTCTGTGCATTTAGCATGTGTGTTTCTCACTGGGCTGGCCAAACACATGTTTTGGAAACAATCCCTGGTGAGCCACAGAAGGCCCTTCGTGGCAGATATGGCAACCACACCAATGGAGGGCCAGGCCTCAGGGGAGGGAAGGCTGATGTGCTAATGGGCAGGAAGAGAGGGGCAAATGGCTCTGCTCGCCAGCTGGTGCCATGGGGAGCTGAAGCCCCTGACTTGTGACTGGGGCTGCATCATATCCCGCAACTCACATGAGGAACACAGCACAGCCCCCCTTTCTCTGTGGGCACAGCCAGGCTCGTGTGGGGAACGTTCCCCTCCCCACCCCCACCACCTCTGGGGCCTGGAGGAGCAAAGACAGGGCCTAGAGCACCCTAGGCCAAGGTCTCTGGCCTCCTCCTTGAACTGGGGCCGTTGGAGGGGTGAGAAGCAGCACTGATGGCAGGTGAGGCTCAGGGCTCTGCACATCCTAAATGCTTGGGGGAGGAGCAAGAAGTAGTTACTGTGCCCCAGCCCAAAGGGGGTGTGAGGGGAGCAGGAGCTGCAGAGGGGGTGGGGATGCAGGGCCCCAGGCCTTTCTCTCTTCATCTTTCTTTTTTTTTTTTTTTTAAAGAAGCACACGAAAGGGCTTGATTTAATCAGGCCACAGAGACAGGTGATCCTGGGTTTGTATGGGTGGGTTCCAGGCACCTTTCTCCCAGTCCTGCTAGTCCCGCTGCAGCCCTGCAGGGGGATTTGGGGGCGGGGCGGGCAATACAGACATCGCCTCTGACTCTGGCGCCCACATAGCCAAGGATCAGGCTAAAGGAGGCTCATGTGGGACAGAAGGGACCTCAGAATCCCTGGTTCTCAAACCATGCTCGCCAGAACATGACCCTCAGGGGACATGGTTGGGGTTGGGGGCAGGGAGGACAGTAGCCTCCAAGTCCCTGATGTCCTGCTTGGACCAGAGTGGCTCCATTCTCACCGGTTGGATCCAGTGAGTGATTTTATTCAAACCAAAGGTTTAACCGCTAACAGGAAGTTTGGAAACCACTGACCTAGTCTGATCATCTCACTTTAAGGCAAGGCCTCCGAGACTCTCTGAGAGAAGAGCTTGTCTTAGCTCACATCACAGACAAAGGACCAAGCTAGGACTTGAGCCAAGGCATCTTAACAGTGAGTCCACTGTTCTAGTCCCTCATGCTCCTTAATTATTTGATCTGCTGCTAATAGCGTCCCTCTAGCAGACACCCCGCCCCCAACCCCCGCTCAGACCTGCACAGGCATCACAGTGCGCAGCCACATCTCCTGCTCCTACCAGCCAGTGGGTGCCCAGCCAGTCACCCAGTCACCTGGTCACCTGGTGGCAGCCCGAGACTTTTATAGGAGAGAGGGTAAGTCGGCCGAAAGAGGGATGGTGCCAACACAACTATCTCAGAGCTGAATCTGCCTGTCCCTTGGGGTGTGCTGGCCCCCAGCAGTGCTGAGGATGCTACGGGGCCATTTCCTGCCTCAGCCACAGCAGTCACTGCGGGGAACATTGAGGTGTTAGTAAGGACAGTTGTGGGGACCAAGCCTGCAGGGGAGAGCAGTTACTTTCTCCTTCATAACCATCGCCTGCTCTTTCCCATCAGCGACTACACCCTACTGAGTTGACCTCCAAAATGACATTTTACTCCATTTTCCTTCCTTCACTTTCTCTCTCAGAGAGTCCCAGGCCTCATGGCCTCTCCGATGTCAGCTGTCTTCCCTATCTACTGCAGTACACTAGCACTCTCCAAGGACTGGACACATACCAGGGCTCAGTAGGCAGTTACTGAAAGGATGAATGGTCTGGCCGGCTTGGCCCAGTGGTTAGGCGTCGACCTATGAACCAGGGAATTCAATTCCTGGTCAGAGCACATGCTCAGGTTGCAGGCTCCATTCCCAGTGGGAGGCAGCTGACCAATGATTCTCTCTCATCATTTATGTTTCTCTCTCTCCTTCCCCCTTCCTCTCTGAAATCAATATATATATAATGAATAAACGGATGGATGGATGGATGGAAAGACTACTGCAACAGTCTCTGAATTGACCTCTTTTTTAAAGTTTGGTCCTGTTTAATAGGCCCTCCATCTTACCACCAAGATGACTTAGCTAAAATGCAAATTACCAAGGAGTTCTCCTTACTTAAACCCCCTTCAAACTCCCAAACAATGCCCAAGCTCCCTCGTCTGGCCCAGGGTCTCCATGGTGTGGCCGGGCCTCTCCAGTATTGCCTCCCGCACTCCCTCTCCGCCCCGATCAGCCTTCCCCGCCCACTTCCCTCTTCTTGTAAACCCGCTCAGAGGACAGCTGCCTGGAGAGCCTCCCTGCCTCTGCCCTGGTCCCCTTAGCGGGCATTTGGCCGCTGGGTCTGGACTGCATATCTCCATCCCTCAGGTGCTACCCGAGTAGCACAATCTTTGTCGGTATTCTGTCCACTCCCGAAACCAAGCCCCACATCTTCTCATCTCTGCTCCCCATACCAGGCCCAGAAGAGCAGCTGAGGTGGGTCTTCAACTCAGCAAAGGTGTCCCCGGGGCTCGCACTGAGAAGCAAAGTCTGGGTGGAGGTCTCCCCCCGAGCGTGCTCTCAGCCTCCCACTGGGAACTGGGCTGTGGGAGAGCCAGGACCTCTCTGTGGGTAATTTCCTAGGGGGGGGGTCAGGGAGCAGGCAGGAAGGGGGAGCCCTCTCGCCCCGAAGTGACAGAAGTGTCCATCACCCAGGCACCACTGAATCCTGGTCAGTGTCCCACCTGGGACTGTCCTACTCTCTGGTGCTGGTGGGCCTCAGAGAGCGGTGCCCGGGGCTCATCCACAGAGGGACATGCTCAGCCCAACCCAGTGCATGCGTGTCACGGGCACCATCCCCCTCACAGGGCATGTCACGGGCTCTGTCTTCCTCACAGGGTGTGTCTGGGAGAGAAAGGGTGGAAGACTCCCAAACTCTATGCTACGAATGTTCTCCACCCAGGGCAGCAGTTCAAAGTACAACAGTAGCCCCAATATGCCCCTTAGGCCTGCCCCAGGGATCTGGGTACAAGGGTCCCACTATAAAGAGACAGGCTGTAACGAGCTGGGAAGAAAGGAACAAGGGTTTGAACTGAAGCTAGTGGGTGTTTTTGTTTGTTTGGTTTGGGGTTTTTGTGTTTTTTTTTTTTTTTTTTTGTGTGTGTGTGTGTGTGTGTGTGTGTGTGTGTGTTTAATGGTTTTCTATCGGGTCACAAAGAAGAAACCTGGATTTAATGAAGATGAAAGAGCGCCCAAACCGCCACACTGCTCTGCGTGACACTGATCCCCGCCAACCCCTCTCCTACTTCCTGTGAAGCAGGTGCATGATGTGGGTGCAAAAAGGCTTCTCTGGGTCCTCACACAGCCTGTTTGCAAACCCTAATGTGTCATTCATTAGCTGTACGCTCTGGAAACGTTATTCCCAATGTTGAGCCTCAGTTTCTTAACTGCCAAGAAGGGCAATAGCCATATCTCTCACACATATATGCAGATTCATGGAGGTAATATGTGTGAGTGTCTTGCACAAAGCCTGCCACATCACCGGGTTCAGTCCCTGTGGGTTCCTCCAAATTCCTTCCACCCCAAATCTCCCCAACCTTCACCTCTGTAAAGTCAAGAACTCTTCTGTAAAGCCTGGGACCAGCCTTCATGAGAAAAGCCCCTTCCTGGGGAAGGGGGAGTTCTGGGCAGATGATTCGGGACCAGGGAGGCAAAGGCAACCTGAGGAACACAAGAAGGAGTCACCCACACAGGTCACTCTTGGAACACGTGCTGAGGTGTAGGCCTCTGGCTCTTAGAAGAAGCTCAGGAGGGAGGCTGGATGCAAAGGAGGGAGGCTGACAGCAATGAAGGAAGCAGAAGTCCTGATGGTTAAAGTGGCTAAAGACACCTGATCTGTGGCTCAGGAGCAGCAGTGCCACGAGGACACAAACACACCCTTACCTCCCTGAGCCAGAGTCACACAGGAGGGAAGAGTCAGTCCGGGCAGCTGGGGACGCCACTAACAGAAGAAATGCCTGGGACCAAAATAAGAAAGTGAACTGTGGGCCTTGGCAGCACTGGCTGGTGAAGAAGGCGGAGGAAAAGCATCTGGTGTTGGTGCAAAGCCCGGGCCCTAGGCCCGCTGTCTCCGTTTGATGACCCATCCTGACTGCTCAGAGGTGTCTGGTCCTCACCCTCTTCACCGAGCTGCTGTTTCAGGGCCTCTGACTCATAATGGGCAGGTGTTGGCTCTGGCTGCCCAGCCGCCCGGCTGCCCATGTTCAAATTCACTCTTGAAATAAGGAGAGATGGATTCAACCAGCTCCTGGTGGAGTGCCTGGCTCCAATGGCTGGAGCAAGAGGCCAAGGTCTCAAGTTGGAGCACACGTGGCTTTGTAGGCTCGCAGTGGCAGAATGTGGACGGACTAGGAGGAGCTACATTCCCTGGAGGACAAACATGCTCGAGAGCCTCACACAAAACTCTGCTCCCATGCAGGGCACCGTTGAGCTGGGCGTCCAAAGCGACACTGCCCATAAACATCTTTTTAAAAATTGACTTCAGAGAGGAAGGGAGGGAGAGAAACATCAATGATGAGAGAGAATCATTGACCCGCTGCCTCTTGCACGTCCCACACTGGGGATCAAGCCTGCACACTGGACATGTGTCCTGACTTGGATTGAACAGGGGATCCTTCAGTCCACAGGCTGATGGCCTATCCACTGTGCCAAACCAGCCAAGGTCCACAAACATCTTAACACACGCTCAGCAGGGAGCATTTTATCCAGGAGGCCAGCAGCACCCAGTGCAGCCACTTGCACACCGGGTGGGGGGTCAGGGGGTCTGCCTGGAGGCCCCCAGACTTTGGCCCTCGCTGCAAAGGCAGTGGTGTCTCTGCATTTGGGGGCTAGAGTGAGCGAAGAGGAGGCAGCCACTGGCTGTCAGTCTTTCCCTGAGCTGCTTGCACAGCTCTCCTGCCAAAGTAAATCACTTTCCAGTCCTCAAACCAAAACAACATTCATCTTCCTTTTTGCCTGAAATTGACTAAAAAAAAACCTCACACATTTTAATGACAATAAGAAACACCAAGAACAAACACATGGAAAGCCCATTCAACACTCATTTACATTTACTCATTCAATCAGTGGCTGTGTGTCCAGCACAGCAATGCCCAGAGGTGTGATGGAGACACCAGGGAATAAAAAGCTCCCCTGCCTTCAAGGAGTTTGTCCTGGTTGAGGGGAGGGAAGGGAGGTGCTACCACAAGGCAGAGGAACCGGAAGCTCTAAGCTGGGCAGAGCGTGGTTTATTTAACAGAAGGGTAAACTATTTGGTAACACAGAAGAAATAAATCAATCTGACAAGGAGGACTAGGGAAGCTTGCAGAGAGCAGATGACATGCTCTGGGTCTTGAGTAAAGAGTAGAATGTCCTCAGGAAAGATACAGGGACGGGCATCCAGGATTGTGAAAGGAGCGAGCTAATTCTGCTCCCACATGAAGAGTCCGGGGTTCAATAAAACTAGAAAAGAGGGCTCAGGGATAAGTGGGTGGATAGAGAAGCCGGTGGAAGGGGAATGGCTTATAATCAGATCATGGAAGGGCTAATGTATGCCAAGGATTCTGTACTTTATAAACAAGAGAAACCCTATGAAATTCTTGAGTTGTGACCAACAATGGCCAGGTGAGTACATTAGGAAGAAAGCACAAGGTCAGTGTGAAGATAAACTCAAGCATGAGCGTGGGAGGCAGGCCAAGGCTCTGGCCAGGCGACAGGGCAGGGAGGCAGACAGGGCCATGGCAGAAGCAATGGAACTACATTCGGTGGAATCATGTGTTCTCACAACACCTGTGGCCACACATTCTCTTGCCCTGTTCCTTCTAGAGGGAAGGCAACCCACCACATCCACCTGGCTCACTTCAGAGTGATCTGTGAAAGCGTCTCCTGGCCCACCCAGACGAGCTCTGCTCTGTGCTGCCCATACAGCAAGGGTGTTCTCCCATCTGGCACTTACCATGGCTGTTATCAACCATCAGGGTACTTAGCCCCCACGTCAGACTATGAAGTCCTGCCTAGTAGGACTTCAACCCTCTGTATCTCTGTATTCTCAGGACTTGGTCCAGGCTGGTTATTCAGAAAAGGTTCTATGATGGGAAGGAATACCCTGATGTGCTCTCTATATGCACATAATATCTCTCTTTCTTGCATACCCACACACATAAGCACACTCCATGTTGGTAAATGTATGGCCCAGTCCCATGTTCAATGCCTCTCCCTCATTGCACTTTAAGCCCCATCACTCTATTTCTAGGCTAAATTATCCTGACTAGCCTCTTTCAACCCCATTAAAATATGCTAAATTATCTTCAGTTTGCATGCAAGACTCCATATTAGGTTACCTGGATTGACATATAATCTGTTTGCTGATATCAAAACACTGCTGCTCACTCTGACACCATTAGAAGCCTGATGGAGCATCGAGGACACAAAGGCTTTCTGAACACTCATCTCTCTGCCTAATAAATCCCTTCTCCCTAGGCACTAGCTATAAGCCCCCCATTTCCCTGCTTCCTTTCAGGCTCGGCAGCCCAAAGACCCCAGGAAATGCTTTGAGGAGGGTTTACCCCCAATTTAGGTACCTTCTTAAAAAGTACCTTTATGTACATGTGTCTTTTATATGTTAATCATAAACATCTAACTTCTGTTTGGGGGAAGGATGGAATAGTTGTGTCAGATGAATACTTCCACTGGAAATGCAAGAAATGCTAGATCAGATATTCACCTGTTTTATGACATCATAGACCTTTAGAATGAGGATCAAAGAGATGTGATTTCAGGGAGGAAACGAGAAGAGGCGAGCTGCTGTGCAGCAACTTCTGACATGAGGGCTTTGCCATTCTGGCCACAGGCTGAAAGGCTAGGAACCCACACTTGGCACCAGCTGGGCTGCTGCTGGGGATGAGGAAGCCCCCACAGCTCCTGGCAATCTTGGGACTAGAAGGAGAAAGTTAGAGACTTGAGGGACCTCAAATGCATGGCCAGGTTTCTCCTGAGGTCACCGACAGAACTAATGGAGCAGAGGGCACAACAACAAAAAAATACTAGGCAGAAGCCTCAGGAGGCAGAAAGCTGTCTTAAGATACTTAAAGATAAGCACACCATACCAGGTTCTCCCTGCGACCACTCCCTGGGAGAGGGAATCCAAGGTAGACTACATCTTATCAAAACACAACCCAGCTTGGATGGCTTCCGTCTTTAATTGAATTAAGGTCATCTTTTCACTCTGCCCAGGGGAGAATAAGTCCTTGCCTGAAGATCACAGCATCCACGTTGGTGGGCGAAAATAAGTTTGCATTTGTGAGCACATGACATTGCTTCTGTATTATTTATTAAGTGTTAGAGGCCCGGTGCATGAAATTCATACAGGAGGGGGGGTCCCCTCTACCCAGCCTGCACCCTCTCTAATCTGGGACATCCCTCTCACAATCCAGGACTGCTGGCTCCTAACTGCTCACCTGCCTACCAGCCTTATCACCTCTAACTGTCTCTGCCTACTGGCCTGATCACCCCTAACTTCCCCTCCTGCTGGCCTGGTCACCCCCAACAGTCTCCCTCTGTTGGCCTGATCACTCCAACTGCCCCCCACTGGCCTGGTTTCTCCCAACTGCCCTTCCTGCCAGCCTGGTTGCCCATACAGCCTGCGTTCAATCATTTGGTCATCCCTCACTAACCCCGCTGCGGGTCTTGTTGCCCCTCACAGCCTGCTATTGATAGTTACTGTTACTGTGATGGTGTCCCGGACAATTTGCATATTCCTCTATTATTAGTATAGATTATGTAATTTGCCATTATTTATAGTGAACAACTGTAAGCCTGCTTTTGCTCACCCTGTACAGACTATACAGTGTGTGGCATTCAATAAAAAAATTATCAGACACACCCAGAGATAAAGCCACATGACCAAAATCCAAGAGTGAGAAAACAGACAATAGGAACAGACCCACAGGTGATATAGATTCAAAGGAAAAAGAAAAGGACTTTACATGTGATCACTTCTTCAAACAAATGAAAAAATATATACAAAATATATAGAAAAATAGGATTTAATAGAAAAGTGTAAACTCCTATAAACAATTACCTGAAATTTCTACAAGTCAATAAAACTAAATATCTTAAAGAATGGGAGGTTCACTAAAGGAGCTCAGTGAAGTAGAAAAGCGCTGGAATTCAAGGGTGAAAGGACAAAGCTGTGGGCCCTTGGTCTGCCTATATCTAGCAAAGAGAGCCTGAGGAAATCACTTACCTTCTCTAACTCTTAGTTTCCACATATGTCACATAGAATAAGTCCCACTCATCTACTTTAGGGTATCAAGCAGATAAAATTAAACTACATACATGAAAGATCCTTATAAATTACCAATGGTTATACAACTGTAAGGTATCGCTACTAAAATAGTTTGGCATCAAGTCAAAACACAGCACTTCTACTCCATTACCAGAAGTGTGTTATATCAAAGACAGATGATTACCATGTCCTTGACTAATACTCTATTATTACAGAGCAGGGGTTCTCAACCTTTCTAATGCTGCAACCCTTAAATACAGTTCCTCCTGTTGTGGTTACCTCCAACCATAGAATTATTTTCGTTGCTACTTCATAATTGTAATTTTGCTACTGTTATATGAATCATATTGGTGTTTTCCAATGGTCTTAGTCTCTATAGCAGTGACCCACAGGTTGAGAACCACTAGCAGGGTCACCTAAGACCATCAGAAAACAGATATTTACATTATGCTTCATGAACAGTAGCAAAATTACAGTTATGAAGTAGCAATGAAAATAATTTTATGATTGGGGGTCACCACAACATGAACTGTATTAAAGGGTCACAGCATCAGAAAGGTTGAAAACCACTGTTATAGAGGGTTTTAACTAGAGATACCTAAGAGGGGAATAACAAAACAGCCAACTCTACATTATGCTGGGGTTAATTATTCAATATGCAGGTTATCCCTGGGCCAGTGAAAATCCTAAACAAACTTCTTTCACTCCTCAACCTACTTCAGTTTTTCAGATGATGTATGCTCATAAAATGCAAAATCATATTAGTGTCTGCCTGATAAAAAGCCAGTACAGCAAATCTGACGCAGAAATACCACAATGCCTTCCAATGCCAACAGCAGTGCTATCAGGGCAATCTGCTATTCTGATTCCCCGCACCACTGTCCCCACCACTGTCCTATATTTCTGTATATTTTGTATATATTTTTTCATTTATTTGAAAAAGTGATCATACTGGAGAGTAATGGACTAGCTTTCACTGGGAAAGTGCTGGGCCCATCCATGACCAGTGGGACTTCTGAGCTTCTCTGGCATAGAACAGATGGGTGTGCTAGCTGGTTTGGAGAACACAGCTATTATAAGGTCATAATCCCAGCCTGAATGGAGCTTTTAGTCTTGTGCCTAAGTAATTATAATGCAAGCTATAAAGTGGTTTAAGTGCCATGACAATGACAGTTAAAGAAGTGCAGAGATTTGTGTGAAACTCATTTGGAACTGATTTGATCACAGACCTAATGGCCAAGGTGGCCACAGAGTTTGGTCTGGAAAGACAGCAGAATTGGAAATAATCCAAGCAGAGGGAAAGGATGAGCAAAGACCAAGAGGGAAAAAATGTAGGATGAGTACAAGGAATTGAGTTCAGCATGATAAAGGGATCATGAAAACATTTTTTATAGGGAATTAACATTTACCAAGCATTTCTTATGTAGCATGCAATGTATGCATATTGTCCCAATTGGTATTAAAAATAATCCTCTGAAGCAGATAGTAAAACCTCATTTAGTTAATTTACCCAAGACCTCTACGCTAACAGGTGCAGAGCACGACTCAGATCCACTGGGTTTGGCTCTGATGTTGCCTCTCTGGAGCATCACAGCTGCAGCCTGAGTGGTGCAATCACAGGTATGGGAGGGCGGAGCTGGAGAGAGGTAATAATTATAGCCACAAGATGGACAAGATAAACCAAAAAGTGAGAGGGAAGTGGGACCGTTCAAACTGTAGCCGCTGCACAAAGGTAACTGAGGAGGAGAGGTTGCAGACCAGGAGTGCACTGTTTGGTTGGTGGCTCTGAAAAAAGACAAGTCAAAAGCAAGAAGAGTGCCGACAGCCAGGTGTAAGATGAGAAACATGACCATAGACAAACAGAACTTCCAAAGTTTTCTTGATGCCAGAGAAGTCACCATCTGGGGGTTTATTAAAAATTTGAATTTACAGGTCTCATTCCTATCCTACTATTCAGAACCTCCTGGGACAAGGAGAGCCTGGGAAGCAGCCTAGAGAATTTTAATTCACCAAGACAGATCAGTAATTCTCAAGATTTAATGAACAGGGGTGTCACCCAGGGAGCTGGCTAAACTCTAGACCCTGATTTTGTAGATCTGAGGTAGGGCTTTGAGTTCCACATTTAAACACATTCCTAGGTGATGTCAATGCTGCTAGTCTGAAGACTTAATTAATTCAATTTA
The DNA here is from genome assembly GCA_004026805.1 of Lasiurus borealis. Lineage (NCBI taxonomy): Eukaryota > Metazoa > Chordata > Mammalia > Chiroptera > Vespertilionidae > Lasiurus > Lasiurus borealis. The sequence continues at coordinate 27,157 of PVJN01011250.1, read as the reverse complement.
ATATTATTTTGTGTCAGTTAGGTTTATGGCATAATGGTTAGACAAAGTGTACCCCCAATATCTTTAGTGCTCACTTAATACAATACATAGTTATTAAAATACTAGAGGCCCGGTGCATGAAATCATGCACAGTAACCAGGCCTCCAGGCCCACAGCACGGGCAAGTTGCTCCATGCACCTCCTAGTGACTAGTCGTTTGGTCGTTCTGGCCATGATGCCTCTCGTCTTTTATTATTATGACTAGAGGCCCAGTGCACCAAATCTGTGCATGGGCGGTGGGGGGGGAGGGGGGGGGGCGGTGTGCCTCAGCCAGCCTACACCCTCTCCATTCTCGGGCCCCTCGGGAAATGTCCAACTGTCAGTTAGGCCCGATCCTGAGATTGGACCTAAATCAGGAGTCAGACATCCCTCTCGCAATCCAGGACTACTGGCTCCTAACTGCTCACCTACCTGTTTACCTGGTCACCCATAATGACTCAGCTTGCCTGCTTGGTTGACCCTAACTGCCCTCTCCTGCTAGCCTTTTTTGCTCCTAACTGCCCTCCACTGCTGGCCTAGTTACTCTTAACTGCTCCCCCCTGCTGGCCTGCTCACTCCTAACCATCTCTGCCTCAGCCCCCACCACTGTGGCTTTGTCTAGAAGGACATCCGGAAGGATGTCCAGAGATGTTTGGTCTAATTAGCATATTACCCTTTTCTTAGTATAGATATGCTTGCTGGATTGACCCTAAACTGGCAGTCCTACATCCCTTTTGCAATCTGGGACTACTGGCTACTAACCGCTCACCTCCCTGCCTGCCTGATCACCCCTAATCATTTAGCTTACCAGCCTGATTGCCCCTAACTGCCCTCCCCTGCCAGCCTGGTCACTCTTAACCACCTCTGCCTTGGCCTCTGCTACCATGGCTTTGTCCAGAAGGAAATCTGGAAGGATGTCTGGAAGATGTTCAGTCTAATTAGCATATTACCCTTTTATTAGTATAGATTGGACATCTGTAGGTCCTTTCCCTTCCCCTCTAAAATCCATAAAAATATATTTCTAGTCCTAACTGGTTTTGCTCAGTGGATAGAGCATTGGCCTGCAGACTGCAGGGTTCCAGGTTCAATTCCGGTCAAGGGTATGTACCTTGGTTGTGGCACATCCCCAGTATGGGTGTGCAGGAGGAAGCTGATTGATGTTTCTCTCTCATTGATGTTTCTAACTTTCTATCCCTCTCCATTCCTCTCTGTAAAAAATGTAACCGAGCCCTAGCTGTTTTGGCTCAGTGGATAGAATTCAGTGAATAATTTGCAGGATAAAGGGTCCCAGGTTCAAGAGCACATGCCTGGTTTGCAGGCTCAATCCCCAGTAGGGGGCATGCAGGAGGCAGCCAATAAGTGATTCTCTCATCAATGATGTTTCTATATCTCTCTCCTTCTCCCTTTCTCTCTAAAAATCAATAAAAATATTCTTAAAATGTAACTGATTTCTGAATATTTATTATGTATCCTGATACTTAACTAAATTCATTTGTCAGTTCTAGTAGTTTTGGGTGGAATGTTTAGGGTTCTCAATATACAGTATCATGTCATCTGGAAATAACCAGTTTTACTTCTTCCTTTCTAATGTGGGTGCTTTTTATTTCTTCCTGTTATTGCCAGGCCTAGGATTTACAGGACTATGTTAAATAAGAATGGGGAAAGCAGATGTCCCTGTATTGTTCCTGATCTTAAAGGAAACACTTTATTTTTTGCCTATTGAATTGTTGGTTTGTTGATATTGGCTGTCGTTTGTCATATATGGCTCTTATTATGTTGAGATATGTTCCCTCTATTCCCACTTTGCTGAGAGTTTTTCGCAGAAATGGATACTGGATTTTGTCAAATAATTTTTCTCCATCTATTGACATGACCCTGTAGTTTTATTCTTCCTTTTACTTTTGTGGTATATCTCAATTAATTTTTGAACAGTGTACCAACCTTGTATTCCAGGAATAAATCCCATTTGATCATGGTGTATAATCTCTAAATGTACTGCTGGATGCATTTTGATAATATTTTGTTGAGTATTTTTGCATCTATGTACATCAAGGATATTGACATATAATTTCCTTCATTGGTAGTGTCTTTTTCTGGTTTTAGAATTAGAAAATTGGAAAATGAGCTGGAGAGTCTTCCCTCACCTTTAACTTTATGGAATAGTTTGAAAAGAATAGATATTAGTTCTTCTTTGAATGTTTGGTAAAATTCACCTGTGAAGCCATCCAGTCCAGGACTTTTGTTTGTTGGGAATATTTTTTATTACATCTCCAATTTCATACATTGTAATTGTTCCATTCAGATTTTCTGATTTGTCTTGATTCAGTTTTAGAATATTTGTATTTTTCTAGAAGTTTATTGATTTCCTCCAGATTGTCCAATTTGTTGACATATACAGGTTGTCCCAATAAATGTATACACACTTTAACAGCTGGTAGCCCAATTTTGAAATGTATTTTAATAAACACTGCATTTATAATTATTCAAAGGGTGTGTATACATTTTGGGGGACACCCTATGATTGTTCATAATAATATCTCTATATATAAAACCCTAATATGCAAATAGACCGAAAGCAGAACCAAACCAGTTGCTATGATGTAAGCTGACTACCAGCGGGCATGCATGGAACATGGTGGGCATCGGCCTTGGCAGGATGGTGGAGCATGTGAACAGGGGTGTCAGACCAAGGCAGGGTCCCAGTTGATGTCACTGGGGAAAGCCTCTGGTGGTTACTAAAAATTGTTTGCTACTGCATGCTGTGATCCCACCAGGTGCTCGCTCCTGCTGCTGGCTCTGGCTCCATTTGCACCCACTGCCAGCACCAGAGCCACTGCTCACACCTGCTGCCAGTGCCTGGTGCTAGCCATGATTGCTTGGCATCATCAGCAAGTGTGAGCAGTGGCTGCCAGCCCTGATCACCCATCAGGGATTCTCCACCTCCTCCTGTTCCTGAGGGGCAATTGGGGCTGGCAGCCACTTCTTGCACCTGCTGATGGCACTGGCCCCAATCACTCCGCACCATCAGCGGGTGCAAGCAGGGTTGGCACCTTCAATGTGTAGGAGCAGCGGTGGCAGGGGCAGGCCTGTCATCAGACATGGGATGAGGGGCCATGGCAGAAGGGGCTGGGTGGGGGTGTGGAGTATATGCCAAGACCCTCCCTGGGCCCACCAGAGCCTTGCAACCCACAGTTCCTTTCAAGGTGTACGAATTCATGCACTGGGCCCTTTAGTCTTAAATAATAAAAGGCTAATAAGCAAATAGACCAAATGATAGAACAATGAAACAAACGTTTGCTATGATGTGCGCTGACTACCAGGGGACGTGTGCTGGACATGGTGGGCAACGGCTGCAGTGGGATGGTGAAGCAGGTATGTGGGGATTCCAGAATAAGGCAGGGTGCCAGTCACTGACATCTAGGCAAGCCCCTGTGCATACTGAAAATTCTTTGCTCCTATGTGCCATGATCCTGCCCAGGAATCACATCTGCTGCTGGCACCCAGGGCTGGCCTGACTGCTCAGTGCTGTCAGTGGATGCAAGCAGTGGCTGCTGGCCCTGATTGCCCCTCAGAGCTTCTCCACCTCCCCTTGCTCCCGAGGGGTGATCAGGGCTGGCAGCCACTGCTTGCACCTGCTGCTGGCACTGGCCCCAATCACTCCATGCCATCAGTGGTACAAGCAGGGCTGGCACTGTCAGTGCATGGAAGTGGCAGCAGTGGGAGTGGGGCTGCCAGCAGACAGAGGACCGGGGGCCACAGAGGGAAGGCCAAGTAGGGGACACGAAGGATGGGCCAAGACCCACTCCTGTGCCCACTGTAGCCTTTCAGCCCACAGTTTCTTTCAAGGTGCATGGATTCATGCACTGGGCCCCTAGTTTTCTTATAATCCTTTATATTTCTGTTGTGTCAGTTGATACTTTTCCTCTTTCATTTCTGATTTTACCTGTTTGTATCCTATCTCTTTTTTTTCTTAATAAGTCTAGTTAAAATTTATAAATCATGTTTATCTTTTTGTTGTTACTGCTGCTGTTAATCCTCACCCATGGATATTGTTTTTATTGATTTTTACAGAGAATGGAAGGGAGGTAGGGGGAAAGAAAGAGGGGGCGAAGACATCAGTGTGATAGAGACACATTGATTGGTTGCCTCCCACAAATGCCTGACAAGGGCCAGGGATCCAATCTGCCACCCAGGTGCATGCCCTTGATGGGAAATGCAACCTGAGCCTCTTCAGTGCAACACTATAACCACAGAGCAACACTGACCAGGGCTATTTATCTTTTCAAAGAACGAGCTTTGGGTTTGTTCATCTTTTGTAATGCTTTTTAAAGATTCAATATCATTTATTTCACTCAGTTCCTTATTGCTCCCTTTCTTCTACTCACTTTGGGCTTTGTTATTTTTTTTCTAGTTCCTTCAGGTGTAAGGGGAGGCTGCTGATATGAAATTGTCTTATTTCTTAAGTTAGTCCTGTATTGCTATGAATTTCCCTCTTAAGACTGCTTTTATTGTGTCTCTTAGATTTGGGATGGTTGTGTTTTTATTCTTATTTACCTCACTGTATCTTTTGATTTCTTCCTGATCTCATTGTCAATCTACTCATCATTTAGTAACATGTTATTTAGCCTCTATGTGTTTGTGTTTTTCTTCTTACAATTGGTTTCTACTTTCATACCATGTCGCTGAAGAATATGCTTGATATGTATTTCAAACTTCTTAAATTTATTGATACTAGTTCTTTGTCCTAACATCTGATCTATCTTAGAAAATGTTCCATGCACTCTAGATAATAATGTATAGTCTGCTGTTTTGGGGTAAAATCATCTGAACATATCAATTAAATTAATCTGATTTAGTGTGTCATTTAAGGCCACTGTTTCCTGTTGACTTTCTGTCTGGAAAATCCATCCATTGATGTGAATGGGATGTTTAGATCTCTTATTATGACTGTTTTACTGTCAATCTCTTCCTTTATGTTCTTCCAGATTTGCTTTACACATTTAGGTGCTCCTATTTTGGGTGCATAAATGTTTACAAGGGTTACATACTCTTATTATTTGCTCCCTTTATCATTGTTTGATGTCCTTCTTTGTCTTTTATTATATCTTTAGCTTTAAAGTCTATTTTGTCCAAATATTGCTACCTCCACTCTTTTTTTTTCTCTTTGCATGAAATAACTTTTTTATCCTTTTACCTTCAGCCTGTGTATACCTTTTATTCTCAGGTATGTCTCTTGTGGATAGCATAGGGATGGATCTTGTGTTCTTATCCATTCAGCAATCATTTGTCTTTTGATTAGTGTATTTAATCCATTTACATTTAAAGCCTATTTATTGCTATTTTATTCTTTTTAACAGTGTTTGAGGACCATATTTTTAATGATGATGGACTAAAGCTTACTTGTCCCACAGAGGTAGGAGCAAGCAACACATAGCTCTTGGTACCTTTCATTTTTACCACACGTGGGCCATGCTTCTGGTTCCTTTCTATCCTCATCTGCCACAGAACTTCAGGGTTGGAGAGTCCATTCCATCTGACTTCCTGTATGCCCAATAAAGATCCTTTTATTTGTTTCCCCACATAAAGAGTTGGATTCAATGAGTACAGAAACACTTCTCTTGATGACTTCTATATAGAGAGAGTGAATTCTTTACTAAGCTCTGATGCCATGTATTATCTGTACCATTCATTGGGCACTTAAATATGTTTTACCTTACTATATGTATGAAGTATCTTACACTGTCATTCAACTTTTCATACATGTTGGTATTGTCTCCACAAGATGTTGGAGGGCAAGGATCAAATATTATCTTTATTTTTCTTCTTAGCCTAGACTTATTGCAGTTTCTTCATAATATTGAGTATACACGAGTGAAAGGTTCAATCATCCATCACTTAAATTAAATGCACATCCTATTTGTTTCACTCTGCTTTCTTCTCAGAAAAAAAGAAGACTTACCAAAAAAGTGTTAATGGTCTGGAGAAATTCTATATGCATTTGCAAGACTGTTCATGATTTATCCCCTGGGACTCTTCCAACACATCACTAAGGAAAATTTTCCCAGATTGGCAAATGGACACTCCAGCCTAATGTTTGCTTTATCTGGGAAGGATGTGAGACCATAAGCTGGTATAAGCTGGTCTACCTAATACATTCTGTTTTGTCAAAATTATCCTCTACTTTTCTGTGGCTGGCCTAGCATAATTAGCTAATATGCCTAAAGTTCACAGCTTCCCATTATTTCTTGCCAGTTAAAATATGTTGACTGGTTAAAACTTATAGATACTTTAGTCCTGTAGATTATTGTGGATTCAGTAAACTATATCTGTTTTTGCATAATTGAGCTTCCTTTTTTTTTTGAATGAACATATTAGGTTGTTCAGTCCTAGTCCACACCTTTCTCTTTCTAGGATACTGCCTACCTGATACCATGACTCTGATTATTACATGCCAATGACTTCCTACTTATATATCTGCTAGACTGTTCTGCGATCTACCATCTTATACACATTTGATGGCCTGATATTTCTACTTAGATGTCTTACAAGAATCTCAAAAAAAAAAAATGCTATTCTTGAATTCCCCTCAACCCATACCCTAACCCCAAGGCTGCTCCTCTTCCATTCTTCCTGTGTGTTTTTTTTTAAATATATTTTATTGCTTTTTTTACAGAGAGGAAGGGCAAGGGATAGAGGGTCAGAAACATTGATGAGAGAGAAGCCAACCAGCTGCCTCCTGCACGCCCCCTCCTGAGGATGTGCCCACAACCAAGGTGCATGCCCTTGACCAGAATCAAACCTGGGATCTTGAGTCTGCAGGCCAATGCGCTATCCACTAAGCCAAACCGGTTAAGCCTTCCTGTGTTTGTTTTTTTTTTTTTTAATATTTTTTTATTGATTTCAGAGAGTAAGGAAAAGGGAAAATTAGAAACATCAATGATGAGAGAGGCTCATTGATTGGCTGCCTCCTGCATCCCCCCACCTGGGGATTGAACTCCCAACCTGGGCATGTGCCCTGACCGGAATTAAACCATGATCTCCTGGTTATGCTCAACCACTGAGCCATACTGGCTGGGCCCATTCTTCCTCTTCTTAACAAAAGATACCTCTAGCTACCTAGTTGATCAAGCCAGAAACCTTGTCATTTTTGAACTTTCTTTCATCCTTCATCTCTCATCGATTCAACTTCAAAAAGATCTTTTTACTTCTTGCCATCTCCATGGTTGCCCTCCTAATCTAACACAGCATCATCTCTGGCCCAATTATTAAATCCTAAACCATTTCTTGAGCCTTCGACTCATTCATCTGTTCACTCAATAATTTATAGAGTACCCATACTGTGTTAGCCAATGCTCTCAAATAAACAAACCTGCTGTAATAAAGGTGATTATAAAGGCATGATGACCCAGAAGGGGAAATAGTGTCAGAGAAAACGTCATGGGGAACTGAACTTCACATTTGAATTGGGATTTAGAGCATTAGTCTGGATTCTCATCAGGTAAACAAAAGCCTTCTGGGTATGGTGACCAAAATGTATGGCATGTTCATGGATGTGAAGCAGAATACGGAGCTGGGCGGGTAGTTTAGACATATTACTGGTGAGGTAGGCAGGGGCTAAATCACATGGGGTATTGTTATGGGCTGAATTATGTTCCCTCAAAATTCATATGTTGAAGCACTAACCTCCTATATCTCAAATTATGACTGTATTTGAAGACAGGCCCCTTAAAGACATGGTAAGTTACGATGAGGTCATTAGACCAGGTCCTAATTAAATTTAACTACTGTCCTTAAAAGAAAAGGAAATTTGGAAACACAGAGACACTTGTGACCATATGAGGAAATAATGAGAAGGCAGCTTTCTACAAGCCAACGTGAAAGGGCTCAGGAGAAACCCAGCCGTCCAGCATCTTGACCTTGGACTTCCAATCTCCAGAACCATGAGAAATAAATTTCTGTTGTTTAAGCTAGCAAGTCATTTGTATTTGTTATGGCAGTCCTAGCAAATTAATATAGGTACTATATACAACTGAGTTTATACCTAATCCTGGAGGCAATAAGCAACTAGAGAAGGGTTTAAACAGGGAAAACACTCTATCCATCCATATGCAAGGTAGAAATTGTGCTGGGTCCTAGAAGTATAGTTCAAAGAAGGATTATCTGAAGAAATTTCATTTTATCTGAGAAATGCACAAGAGTTGGCCATCTGGAAAAGAGACAGGGAGCGGGAGGTTCAAATGATCAAGAAAAAGAAAACTGTATGTGTGAAGGCCTAAAACAGGAAGGCTCTTGGAACACTGCAGAAATTGACATTAGCTGGTTGAGTAGAGCTTAGTCACAGAAGACAAGAGCTTTAGGAGAGCCAGGCCAGCATGGCTCAGTGATTGACCATCAACCTAAGAACCGGGAGGTCATAGTTTGATTCCTGATCAGGCACATGCCCGGGTTGCGGGCTCAATCCCCAATAGGAAGCATGGAAGAGCCAGCCAATCAATGATTCTCTCACATCATTGATGTTTCTATCTCTCCCTCTTTCTTCCTCTCAGAAATCAGTTATATATATATATATATATATATATATATATATATATATATGTATATATATATATATATATATATATATATATAGCTTTAGGGGGTGCAGATGGAGAGAGTCAAGGCCAGATCATGTAGGGCTTCATAGACCTCATAAGCAAATATGGACCCTCTGCAGAAAATTGTCCTGGGGGCCCACACCAATGTCGTGTGAAGCTGAAGCTGAAGCCAGGGGCTCTGGTTGTCACCATATTTCTCCCCACTGAGCAACCTGGGAAGCCCTCTGGCCACTCATACACCTGCCCATTAAAACCAAGGTGTCACCACCACATGCATTTCTTCATAGGCAGTGCTCAGCGGGACACCAGAGCTTGCTTTTCATTTCGATTTCTTCCCCATACTTCTGCCACAGTGTGAAAATCACTCCCCGTTTTTCTCTCTTCAGTTTTGTTTCCTTTTTCCCCTCCACAACCTTGGAGAACTGATTTTTTTTCCTAGACATCCTCCTCCTCCATGCAGAGAAAAGGCATCCTTAACAGCATTTTTATTGCCCAGTGATATTAGCACAATGAAGGAAATCATGCTGATTTTTATGGATTATCTCATCATGAGCAAGGAATTAACAGCTGGGAAAGAGCAGGCTCCTGCCTTCCCCTGGAAAGCCTTTCCTGGAGCACTTCACAGTGACCTGCCCTGGCCCTCCAGGAGGGTCCCCCACTGGAGATGGGCTTTTCCTCTCCAGGAGGGTCCCCTTTCTGCATTCCCCACCCAATCCCATGTTTCCTTACCTCTCCCTCCCAGGTTGGCGTGACAGCGAGGAGCTGGCTGATATGCTCAGCAGCCGCTGGCTGCCATTGATGGGGATGATTTAGGTCAGCTAGGAGCTTTATTAAAACCCAATCTAAGTGGCCAGCACGCTCTCTCTGCGTATTTCCTTCGGGCTGAAACCAGGCCTTGGCCTCTGTCCTTGCTGAATGTGTCTATAAAACTGCCTGAGCAGGTAGCCAAAAGGCACTTCATCAGGAGTAATCTAGACCAGGTGGACAGTAAATACTTAGAAGGGCAGAGGGACAAGATGAGGGGGAGAAATAGCAGGGGAACATGGGAAGGCTAAAAATGCAGGCTGCAGCTTCGAGAGAGAAAAAGTGCATGGAAACCCAGAACATCTGGCTGAAGGGAGCCGGGAGGACTGCAGCATAAGAAACAGAGGCCAGAGCGGAGACAGGACGCAACTGGACAATTCACAGCCTGGGGCTCCCTCAGTCTGGGCTGCTCTCCTGACTTGTGGGGTCCCCACTCCTGCCCTGGGCTGGCTTCCCCCCACAATTCCTCAGAGGGAGAAGGGAGCTCAGAAGCCTCCCATGTTCTACAAGGGGAGGGGAGGAGGGACAGGCAGCTAGTGACTGCTCCCGGGTAGTGACTGAACCCCTTCCTGTGCCCCTGAGAAGCCTCTTCAAGAACCTGGTGTCTGTCTCCACCCTCCCCAACCCCAGCAGGTGGCTGCTGGCTCTGTCTGCAGAGATGAAGGGGAAGCACCCAGGGTGGGGTGGAGAGGAGGAGGAAGAGGAGGAGGCTGGCCCACCCCACTGCGGGAGACACCTGGGGTGTGGGTCAGGCATCGAAGCCCAGTGGGAGGGACCTGCGATGCTGGGAAACCACATACAACCCTCCTGAAGGCCACGTGCTGACCCAGTGCACTCGCTGAGTAGGAGAAGAGCCAGACTGCATGTGGGCGTCCCAGGGCAGAGCAGGCGCCCAGGACACTCCTTCTGTGGCCGTCCAGGGCTTTCTCTTGATTCTAAACTCCCAGACACACAGCAGGCAATAGCTGCCCTCCTTCCCCGGCCGGAATGCTGCTCTTTCAGGCTGTGTAACCTGCCTCACACCTGGCATGCCAGCGTTGGGGGCAGAAACAGAATAGGAGGCACTAGCTATCGTGATCAGAAACATAGTGATGCTCTGTTAACCGTAATCATGATTGTTCTGTTCTGATTAAAGAGAGCACATTTGGCCTGGCTGGGAGCCATACACCAGGGAACTAGGCGCTAACTTTGGGATGCGGCCCATTCTCCTTATCCGAGAACTGCCTGTCTTCATGGAAAGACTAACAACCTCATTGCCAAAGCAATGAGATCCCGAGGCTCCCACCTTTGCGACCCCAGCCACATTGCCAGTAAGCCGTAACCATTTTGCCCACTTTTATTCCTTTTGCTACTTCCCATGTAATCTTCGTCTTTCTGCCAATATAAGCAGCCGGCTTGTGGCAGGGGGAGAACAGTGTCTGTGGGTGACCTATTATCTTTCCAGGCTGCTGGCAGGATTGGAATAAATGCTCCAATGATTCAACCCTGCCTCTGCTTATTGGCTCGAGTAGTGACGGGTTGCCCAGACCCGTCTGCTGTTCGGTTACAGGAGCACTGAAGAGAGAGACTCTTCATGAGTGGGGATAAAAGGATGGTCAGGGCAATTTTCTTAGAAGGGGAAGTCACATGTCTGAGGAGTGCAAAGCCCAGCACCTGAGAGGCAAGGATGCTCTGGGGCCAGTGTCTTGGGAGGATGGAGTGAGGGGAGGGGGGCAGGCAGCTAGTAACTGCTCCCGGGTAGGATGGAGGGGGTGATGTTCCAAGATGGCACCATCTAGATATTCTGCAGCCTCCCCACAAAGGCTTCCGATGCTCTGGAGAGGAGTTTGAGCTTCTAAAAAGACAAAAGTGGGGAATGAGAAAGTGAGAAGTGAGAGAAGCGCCTGAAGACTTGGTGGGGCTGCAGTGGACATAGGAGGCTTCTGAGCCCCCTTCTCCCTCTGAGGAGGACCCCGTTCCCCTAGATGTCCAGGGGTTGGACATGCCATGGCTTCTGATTCTCCTGCCCCAGGGCTTAGAGGTGCCCAGACCGCCACTATCACTTCCACACTCAGATGCCCTGGCTGCCATGCTCTGGGGCTCAGACAGGGAGGTCCTGTTGTCCAGGAAACCTTCACTCAGACACCTGAACCTCCCACCTATCCCCCTCCCTGTCAAGTGCCCTACTCTAGGTTTGCATCTGGGCGCCCTGGAGGACTGTGGTCTCAAGCAGCTCCTGAGCGGCCCTTCCTGCTCTCCCCCATGTCACAGGCTCAGCCATAGGCCATGCCATCGGGCTCCCTCTACCCATCGAAGAAGTGTAGCAGCTTTGGTGCTTTTGGTTGCCTGGTTCTCGTGCAAAATGATCAATCATAACAGAAATCAGGCAGTTCTGGCCAAGAATTGGACTGAGGACAGCTTCCCAGGGCATACATGGTCCCCTGCAAGGCACTGCTTGTGAGAAGGCCTTCAGCTGGCTTGGCTGCCATCTTGCAGGCCATCCAAACTAAGGAGCAGACAGTGGTACCAAAGGTGTTCATGTCCTCATCCCCCTCTGAGAATATGTCACCTTCCCTGGCAAGCAGGACTCTGTGAATGTCATTAAGGCTACACACCTTGAGAGGAGGAGGTGGTCCTGGGTCCTCCATAGTCGGCTCAATCTAAGCTCGTGAGTTCTTGAAATCAGAGGACCATTCCTGTCTAAGGTCAGGGAGCTGCAATATGAAAAGGACTTGACCCTAAGCATTGAGGATGGAGGAAGGACACGAGCCGAGGGGTGCAGCAGACTCCAGGTGCTGGGAATCGCCTCAGCTGACAACTACAGTGATATGGAACCTTGATTTTAAAGCTTCAAGGACTTTAATTCTGCCAATAACCCAAATGAGCAGAAAACAGTTCTCCCTTAGAATCTCCAGAAAGGCCCATAGCCCCACCTCCAACATCCTAGTTTTAGCTCAGCAAGACCCAGGCTGGACTTCTGACTTACCAATTGCAAGATATAAGTTTGTGGCGATATGTTATAATAGCCATAGAAAACTAGGGTAATAATTATTATGTTAGAGCTACTGATAAAAACTTATTGATGGGTCTCTTACTCATCATCAGTAGTCAGAACTATTCAGAGGTGGAATGGGTTGTCTTGACATGGAGGAAACAGACAGAAGCTAGGGAGATGGGGTGGGACCACAGGAGGAAGGACCCAACTCAGGGAGGTGGAGTTACAAAGGCACCCCAACTGGGCAGGGAAGGAAGGGCACAGAAGCATGAGCCTTGAAGTGTATGGCTATTGAGAAGACAGGCAATGTGAGATAACCAATCACAAGGTAGTGAGATAGTGAGGCATATAAACCAATCCCAAAAATGTTACTAAGGCAGAATTCTTGGAAAAGACCAATCAGGAGCTAGCAAGGCTGTTGCCACTCCTAAATTAAAAGGTATGCACTTCCTCTCACCCTCTCTCTTATCTCCTTCACACAGTGGGTTCCCATGAGGGTGCACATCTCTGCGCCCACATGGCTCATGGCCATGGGGCCTACACACCTGGACCAACAGGCTTTAATTAGCTGGGATGCTGAACTGCTCCGATTGTAATGTGAAAAGGAAACTCTGGACACTGGCTGCTCCTGGAACCCCAGTTGCACCTTTTCCAGGACTGGCTTTGCCCAATAAACTTCGATTCCACTAACCATTTTTGTTAGTGGAATTGAAGAGTCTTCATTCTTCAATTTCAAGGGACAACAAACTCAAACACAACATCCCACATTCTGAGTTATTCGGGCGATGCTCTAACCAACTGAGCAGGCTAGTGAGGGCCTTCAACAGCCCACATTCACTTTCAAGACCATGGGGATTTGTGTCTGTAAGCACTGGCAGGCAGGAACATGACAGTCCTGGGAACGTCTGTTGGTGGGCAAGAGGCAGTGTCCTGGCCAACACTGGCAGCTATGGAAAGAACTGAAAGCGGCGACAGATCCAGCAGGGAGGCTGGGTTCAGATTCAGGTCCCAGGCTCTCCAAACACTGAGACCTGCCTAGCCTCCCTACAGTCCAGGCTCCGCTCAGTCAGGACATCAGTGAGGATTCAGGTTTGAGGACAAGACACACTTGAGCACTACCATGGTTACACAGGCCAGGGGGCCAGGCCAGTGTTTGGATCTGAGGACTGAGTGATGCCAACAGCGATGGCTCCCTTTGGTGCTGTGGCTGGCACTTCCTCAGGATGGGGTCAAGGTTAGCTCCAGGGGAGAGGAAGGACCCTGCTGCAGAGATGAGAGAACAGGGGGCAGGGAGCCAGTGGGGCTCTCGAAAGGAACACTTGTTAAGAATTACTTTTGTGTCGCCCGAGAATATCATAGTCTCTGCTTTTCAATGCCTTTCAAATCTGAAGTGCCTTTTGGGACTTCCCTTGAGTCTGCATCATTTATTAATTCAGTAGATTTAATACGCACCTACTCCATGTCTTATATGCTGGGGAATCAACAGGGAACAAAAAAGAAAAATGGGGTTTTCCCGCTGGGAAGACTCAGACAATAAACAAATAGAACCAGTTCATCTGTGGTGATAGTGCCATAGAAAAAAATAAAGCGAGGAAGAGTGTAAGGGAGATGCAGGCAGGGGATGAGCTACCAGAAGTGCATGAGCCACGCAGAAGCCTAGGTGAAGAGTGTTCTGGGCAGAGAGGGCCGTGCAAGAGCCCTGAGCAAGTGCATGCTGATGTGTCTAAAAAGGCAAGGACACTAGTGGGCTGCAGTTGGTATGGAGTGAGCAAGAGGCAGAGTGGTAAGAGAGGAAAATAAAAAGTACCAGCGTAATAGTGCAGGTCATTGTAAAGATTTTGTTTTTAACTCTGAAATGAGAAGGCATTGGAAGACTTGAGCAAAGAACTGACATGATCCAACTTATGTTTTAAAAGAATTCTTCTTCTGACATTTTGAGAATCTAACGTGATAGGACAAGAGAGAAGCAGAGAAACTAGCAGGAAAACTTGGCAGTCATCCCATCGAGAGAGAATACTGTCTTTAGGACAGGAAAGCAACAGTGCAGTGGTCAGAAGTGGCTGGGTTCTGAATACACTTGGAAGGTAGAGCAAAGGGGGTTTGCTGATGAAGACAATGGAGTTTCCCAAAGACAGGACCATGCCTGCTTCCTGGCATTGGCACTCACATCCAAATGTGGAATGGCATTACAGTTTGTGACCAGAGCACAAGTCAGGCTTGAGTTCCTTAAATGTTTGAGTGGAGAGGACCGCAGGTCTGAGTCTGGAGGGGCGGGGAGAGGGCAAGCTGGAGGTGACACTAAAGTCACAAGCTTATAAAGCCAGGAAGCTGCAGATCACTGGGCACAGGCCCACAGGTGGGGAGGAACCAGCAAAGGAGACTGAGAAGTGACCATTGGGAGGTAGTGCAAGGGCCAAGGTGGAGCGTGACTTGGAAGCCAAGGGAAAGCAGTGTTTCCAGCTCTGGCTGGTTTGGCTCAGTGAATAGACTGAAGATCCCAGGGCACATGCCAGGGTGGCAGACTTGATCCCAGTGGGGGGTGCAGGAGGCAGCCAATCAATGATTCTCTCTCATCATTGATGTTTCTATCTCTCTCTCCCTCTCCCTTGTTCTCTGAAATCAATAAAAATATTTTTTAAAAGAAGTGTTTCAAGAAAGAGAGTTAAAGACTATATAACTGCTACCAGTGAAAGGAGTCTGGGGACAGATGACTGGACTTAGCAACGTGGGCATCATCTTTGGTCGGAGAAACTCCTATGGATGAGGTGGCAGGAGGAAATGGAGACAGTTTGAACAGGCAATTCTTCTACAGATTCTCACTGAACATGGGAGAGAGAAATAGGGATTGGAGCAAAAAAGATGTGGGACAAAGGACAGTTTTGAGATGGAAGATCATTCTATCTTCTCTACCTCCCGGGATCGTGGGCTCTTCACACGAGGGTAATGGTTCCAGGTGGGAGTTACTGGCTCCTAGAAAGAAGTGAACTTACAGCAGGTTTACAAAGCAAAGAGACGGCACTTGTGGGGGAGGGAGAAGCAGCTCCAGGCAAGCAAAGGCTAAGACTGAGAGAGGGTAGCCCTGATGCTGCTCAAACAGACACCATCCACAGCACATCCTGTGTGCCGGATGCTCTGATGGTTTCTGTGTGGTACTGACTGACTTCTGCTAAAACATGAGGTAGGGACATGGTTACCCCACATTATCGACACAGCCGAAACACTGAGAATAAGTTCTTGCCTAAGCTCATTCAACTAGGGAAGGGCGACTCAGAGTCAAACCCAGGAAGCACTGTCAGCGCACGCTCAGCATCAGACACCCAGAACCAGCTCGTGCTAACTGCCGCACACCGGCTCCCTTCCCCTGTCCTCCAGACCCCATCAGCTTGGAAGACACCTGAGTGAGTCAGGGCAGAAGAGACTGAGGGAGATGGAGGCACAGGTGGGACCTCTTCCAGGGCTGCCCCAGATGGATACTCACCCCCATTATGCTGGTGACCTCAGCAGAACACAGAAAGTGAGGGCGCTGAGAGAGTTGTGGCTAATGTCCACCCTGGGGAGTTTCAGAACATCGAAACCTCTCCTCTAAAGGGAATGACACAAATGCAAGTCTCAACATGAGAGAGCCTCCCAGCCAGTCGGCACTGAACCTGCCCATGCTGAACCTGACTGCTCTGGGCTGGTACCTCCACAACATGCATCGATGTGCTCTGCTGGCTTAGCCCCTGACCTGATGGGCCCTGCAACTCCGCTCAATGGGAAGAAACACACCATAAAGATGCAGAAGGGCCACCGGGCAGCCTGAAGGCTGTCTGCCGCCTCCTGCCACCGGGACTCCCGTAGCCAAGTCCAGCTCCCATAGAACCAATATGGAGCATGCTGCTCTTCCAGGCTAATGAGATCTACCTGTGACCACGTCTTGCCTGCAGCTGAGCTGGGCGGCTGGGAGGTGATGTGCCTCTCACCTACCCGGGCCCATCATGCAGGCCCTTGGCTCAGATCTGGCAGTGGCTTCCTCACTGCCCATGCATCTCCAGTGCCTCCATCGGAGGCCATAGGGAGAAAGGAAACACCCCTACAGTCTACACCAAGAGAACAGAAAGGACATGCAGGGCCTCGTGTCTTTATCTGGGCTCCCAAGCAATGAGGGCCAAATGGGGCCAGGAATCAGGCAGATGGTGGCTCCCATGCTGACCTCTCCTCACGGCTTCTCCTGACAACACAGTGATGATGGGATGCCTCCCTGTGCCAGCAGAGCAGAGCCCCTAGCTGAAGGGGTTTTAGAGGTCGCAGGACCAGCCCGCATTTGATGCTAAAGCCCCGGTCTATCTGTCTCCAGCTGCGGGACTGCAGTATCCATTTGTCTGGCAAACATTTCGTACATTAACCCCAAACTTCTTCAAAGCTTGTTAATGACTCACTCCCCTCCTGGGACTCTGCACACACAGAAATGAAGACAGGTTTTTGAAACTCTGGCCAAATGCCACCCTGTCTGCTCTTCCCACACCACATGCCCTCTGCCAGGCAGGCCTCACTGAGCGGCAGCAGACGCCCTCAGAGCATAGCACGTATGGATGGGCCAAATGAGAGCCAGGGAGCTCGGCTGCTGCCGCACAAATGCAGTGCCTCCCATGAGCACTGGGACATCCGTCTCGCACTTGCGGCTTTTAGTTAGGAACCACAGCCCCCTTCATCTCTCAGACCCCAGCCACGGGGACCCTTCCCAGTTCTTCTCAAAGATCACGCAGCATATGTGCAAGAAAACAACTCTCGCTACCATTACGGGCCTGTTCTCTTTAGCACGGCCTGGCTTTGTGAAAGCTTGCGTTCTGACAAGCTGGGCCTGGTAGCCTTCCATCCTCACCCATCAATAACGTACAAGCAGCTGGCTGCTCAGGACCCATCTGGCACGATCTCCTGGCTCGACGTGTCCACCCTGGGGCCATCTAAGAGGCGTCCTCTAGTGTCTTCCTTTTTTTAAAAAGGTAATTTTATTGATTTCAGAGAGGGGCATAGCAAGAGCACTTGCTGTGTGTGGCAGTGAGCGCTCCACCCTGCACTCACAGGATCTCATTTCATGCTCCCAAAGCACCAAGAGGCACCTCTTGTCACCTCATTGGCATGAGCTGGGCCCCAAGCCACACCACCTGGATGCAAACCAAATCTTTAGACTTAAAAGTCCATCTGTCCTTCACTTTCCTGGGCCCATGGATTTGAGGGCATTTCTAAGGGTATCATCTCCCCTAGGTGAGTGCGCTGCTAACGGAACCCTGGCGGCTGGATGTCCATGCACGCAGGTCTCGGCCAGAGACGCCAAATGTGTCCTCCAGCCCCTCGCTCTGCGCCTTGCTTGGTGTGTTGATATCACAGAGGCGAGCAGGGCTCTGCCCCCATGAGCAGGCTCTGGACCGCAGATACAGACATGCACAGGCTTGGGACATTATTTGTAGTTAAAATACTCAAATAAAAGCAAAAGACTGCCAGCAGTAATGCTCCCATCCTCAAATCCATACCCGCTGGCCTGGTGTTGCATGTGATTGCTGAGATTCCTGGGCTATCCCCAGAGTCTGGGCACACTCGCTGCCACAGAGCAAAGCAGTGCCCACTTGGGAGGCAAGTCCCGATTTCAGTCTCTCTGCAGCCAGATGGTCCTGTCAAATCCCCAGTTTCACTGCCTCTCCAGAACCTGCAGGTGCCTGATGTGGTGAAACCTGGCCTACCACCTGGCAGGTGGCTTCCCAAGGGGGAGATGGGATGCGACTGTTAACTATTGTTTAGCACCAGATCTTCAGTACCTGGCACCTAAAAAATCCTTCCTCCTTCCCTCCTTCCCTCTCTCCTGTTTCTTCCTGGATGTCTGCCTCTGTTAACACAGGTATGACCAGAAGAAAGTACTTTAAAACAATGACAGTAAGCACTCACAGGATCAAGAGATGCATCTGCCCTGAAACGCACTGAGTCTGTACACTGGGCTCCGTGGCAGCGGGTTGCTCTCCCTTGCAGTTCAGCAACCGGTGGGAAAATACCATGACGATTATAGCACAATCAGTGCTGAAACCAGGAAATGGAAGAAAGGTAGGAAAAAGAGGATTTCTTGCTGTGAAGCATGCAGTGAAATGAGGACGGCTATTTCAGCCAGTGACAGTGGTGAGGGGGCACGAGGTGGGGGCACCCCAGGGAACCCTCCAGTTATCTGAGATGGGAGCAGGCTAAAAGCCTAGCGCTGGCTGGACTGACAAGTTCTGAGTCCCTAATGTGATCAGGGAAAGGGTAACACTTACTAATGTGAGAACAGGATGGGAGAAACCCACAGACACCTGCACACGGCTGAGAGTGATGCTGCGCCCCTGGTGGCTGAAGGAGTGGCTGGCAGCCCAGAGAGCGCAGCTGGAGGAGCAAGGAGACCTCTGGGTCACCTCCGGCTGCCAGGGCCTGGCCACCTGTCTGCAATGTTACCTTGGCCAAATCGCTGCCCTCTTTGGGCTGCCTTCCTCATCGGTGCAGATAGCAAGATGGGAAACACCATCCTTAAAATGCACTGTCACTCCTAAGGAATGATGGCTCCTTTCAGTCAGAGGGCTGGCAAGATAGTTGGGTCTTCTCAGAGCCTGTATTAATTTGTGCTCCCAAAGTCACCGCTCAGATGACTAAGAGAGACAAAAGCAAATTCAAAAGACATTTTGATGAATGACTGGAGAGGCAGACATGTGTGAGAGTTTGGGGAATTTGAGGGCAGCCTTGCTGTCATAAATAAAACCCCTTTCTCTTATCCCAAACCTCACTCCATGGCTGGACACCTAGAGGACAGGGTTGCATGGCTGCCTGTGCCTCACTGAGTGAAATTGTAGCCCCAGCAGGGCCGTGATTCCAACTGCCTTTCCACAAACAGCCATGTTGTCCCACAGAGGAGCTGGCTGAGGGTGAGAGGGTGGGCTCATCAGCTAAGTCTCCCAGGCCTTCTGAATGGCCTCACTCTCATAGCCATCCACTCTGAGGCTGGAGGTTGGAAGAAACCCCAGATAAAAATAAATGAGGGAAAAAGGGACCTAGGACAAGGGATGTACTGACAGATGCTCAAGGACCAGTAGTGCTGGTTCAGCCCATTTGTATGCAAAGCTGCCACTGCTAAGCACAGCTGAGATGCCAGAAAGAGAGGGAAACCAAGAGGTGACAGAGTTTGCAGCATCTGGAAATCTATGCCACTAGTAAGTCCCATCTTCCCTGAAGCAGGGATGCCAGAGGGTCAATAGCTTAAGTCACCCGATTCAGGGAGACAGATAGCAGAAGCCCAGTTAATGCCATGTGCCAGCCACACTCAAGGATAGATGAAGTTAGGGAATAATCTGTTTGGTACATCAGCATCAACTGGATGAGCGTTCTACTGAGATATTCCCCTAAGACCTTCCTAAATGCCCAGCCTATAACACCCCTAAAACGAAGGTCTAACTCACGCTCTCCCTCCCAGGAGCATGCCTGCACCCAAACACACCCCCTTCTCCAGTCACGGGCACTTGTCTTGTAACCCTAAGGAACTCAACAAAGCTTGCAACTCAGGCAAGCCGTGGGAAGCTGCAGCTCCTCCCAGGAAAACTCCCCACTCTGTCCCCAAGGCCACTGTTTCTCTGACTTTCCAGTGAGCAGAAGCAGCTGGCCTGCACTCCCTGTTTCATGTCCCAGCTATAGGAAGCACCATCTACAATTCACTGCATCTGTGTATGAGAGGATGTGCTCCCACAATCTCTCCTGCTGGGAAGTGTATTCTGGAATCTATCCTATCTAATAAAGAGGTAATATGCAGAGTTATGATCAAGAAATCAAGATGGCAGCATAGGTAAACACCTAAACTGCTGCCCCGCACAACAATTTCAAAACTACAACTAAAAGACAGAATGGACATCATCCAGAACCACAGGAAAGCTGGTTGAGTGGAAATTCTACAATTAGAAGGAAAGAGAGGGACTCACGAAGACTCAGAGGAGCTGCAAAAAGCTGAGTTACGGAGACACGCACATGAAGAGGATGGGCGGCTGAGTGCCTGGCTGGCTTCCTCTAGTGATAGGGAGACAGAAACTCCCAACTGCATTGGACCCCAGTTCCGACTGCACCAAACCCCAATTTCGGGCAAGATTCATACAGGAGGAGTCTGGACTGTCAGGAAAAGAGAAAAGTGTATGGAAACTCAGGGGAACCACAAAATGCAGAGGTCTGGAGGCACATGCACAAGTGCGTGCAGAAAGGGCTGAAGTGATTACCAAGGGATACTGAGACCCAGGGGCCTCACAGGGAAGGATTGATGGGAAGTCAAGGCTGTCTGCTATGCCCTGAGACTCTGCCCCATCCAAGCCCAGCACAGAGGCTTTTATAACTTTGTAAGTCTTGTCTCATAAGGCTAACTTTAGCAGTGAAGTTCTCCTGGAGTAGACATATCTGATCCTCCCAGCCAAGTGATACCAACAACAATCAAGACTTAACCACACAAGGCTGTACACACAGTCCACAAAGGGGTGCACCAAGAAAGTCTACCTCAGGTAACTGGGGAAGCAGAGCTACTGGGCCATATAGGACAACTAGCAAACAAAGCTACTCTACCAAGTCAAGGAAGCAGCGAAAATGTGGAGACAAAGAAATAGATCACAAACGAAAGAAATGGAAGAAAACGAATGACTGGGTATAGAGTTCAAAACCACAGTTATAAGGTTTTCAAGAATTTCCTAGAAAAGGTTGATAAATTTAGAGAGACCCTCAAGGATATGAAAAAGGACCAACTAGAAATTAAACATACCCTGACTGAAATAAAAAATATATATATCTTACAGAGACTTACAACAGATTAGAAGATCAGAAAAATTAAGTCAAAGATTTGAAATACAAAGAAGTAGAAAACACTCAACTAGAAAAGAAAAAAGAAGAAAGAATCCAAAAATTTGAAGATAGTAGAAGGAGCCTCTGGGACAACTTCAAGCATATCAACATCAGAATTATGGGAGTGCCAGAAGAAGAGAGGGAGCAAGATACTGAAAACCTATTTGAAGAAATAATGGTTGAAAACTTCTCCCACCTGGTGAAAGAAATAGACGTACAAGTCCAGGAAGTGCACAGAACCCCAAACAAAAGGAATCCAAAGAGGACCACATCAGGACACATTATAATTAAAATGCCAAGAGCAAAAGACAAAGAGAGAATAATAAAAGCAGCAAGAGAAAAACAGTTAATTACCTACAAGGGAGCATATTTACAATTGTCAGTTGATTTCTCAACAGAAACTATGCAGGCCAGATGGGAGTGGCAAGAAATATTCAAAGTGATGAATAGCAAGAACCTACAATCAAGATTATTCTACCCAGCAAAGCTATCATTCAGAATTGAAGATCAAATAAAGAGCTTCACAGATAAGAAAAAACTAAAAGAGTTCATCAACACCAAACCAGTATTATATGAAATGCTGAAAGGTACTCTTTAAGAAAACAGTAAAGATAAAAATTATGAACAACAAATATATATCTATCAACAAGTGAATCTAAAAATCAAGTGAATTAAAAATCTGATGAACAGAATAAACTGGTGAATATAATAGAATCAGGGGCATAGAAAGGGGGTGGGCTGACAATTCTCAGGGGGAAAGGGGTGAGGGGGAGTGCAGGAAGAGACTGGACAAAAATCGTATACCTATGTATGAGGACGATGAGGGGGAGGTAAAAGCAGAGGGAGGATTGGGAACTGGGTGGAGGGGAGATATGGGGGGAAAAAGAGGAACAATTGTAATAATCTGAACAATAATGATTTATTAAATTAAAAAAAGAGGAAATATGCAAATAGAACATCATACCATCACAAAGATGGCAGTGTCCAGTCCCCTCAGCCCCACCAGAGTCCCCCAGTCCTTTCAGCCCAGCTGGGGGGGTGGGTGGAGGGGAAACAGTGTGGCTGGATCTACCCTCAGCTGTCCAGGGCAGGCCCAAGGCACAGGTAACCAGATCCAGCAGAGGCTCAGGTAACTAGAGCTGGCTGAGACTTGCACTGCCAGCAGTGGCGGCAGCAGGGGTGTGATTCGGGCATTGCCTACCCCTGATCACTGTGTCACCTCCTGCCCTGAAGGCTCCTGGACTGTGAGGGGGCGCCAGGCTGAGAATTTTCATGTGCTGGGCCTCTAATATTGTTATATGCCTTGTCCCATCATCGCTTGGGGCAGCCAGCCAGCAGCTGCAGAAGCAAGACAAGGTGAACCTCAGCCGCCTGACCCACCTGCACACTCTCTTCCCTTGGCCGACTGATGTAACAATCTCCAACCCTACAATTCATACTTCTCCCCTATATAAGGGAGCCCCACCACCCCTGGGCAACACCACACACTGGTCTCCACCTGCAGTAGGGAAGACAATGAAATATTTTCAACTCTCACAACTTTACTTGGCCTGGCTCTTTAGGTGCAGACCTAACGAGTGTTGTGACATTTTTCCTGCACAAGTCAGGCAAACACACCTAGCAGACAGAAGGCCAAGGGCCAGCACCTTGTGTTTTCATGACCCACTTCCCCTCCTGCCTCCTCCGGTCCTCTCCTGCCCCCATTTGTCCTTGCCTGGCCCCTCCTGCCCTTATCTGTCCCCACTTGTCCCCTCCTGTCCCCATCTGTCCCTTTCTGTC
The DNA here is from genome assembly GCA_004026805.1 of Lasiurus borealis. Classification (NCBI taxonomy): domain Eukaryota; kingdom Metazoa; phylum Chordata; class Mammalia; order Chiroptera; family Vespertilionidae; genus Lasiurus; species Lasiurus borealis. The sequence continues at coordinate 4,129 of PVJN01011250.1, read as the reverse complement.
CCTACCCCCCCCACACACACACACACTGCATATCCTCACTGAGCTGGAAACACCTCCTTTCCAACAGGAGGCTCTGAGAGAGTTAGAGCTCCTGGCTCCCAAATAACCAAGGAGACAGAAAGTGGGTCCTGTTTCGTTTTTCTTCCTTTCCCGCTGTTGGCCTAAGGCAGTGGTCGGCACACTGTGGCTTGTTAGCCACGGTTTGCCTCTCTGTTGACTAAAGAGTTTGCCGACCACTGAGATAGGGGCTTAATCACAAGGAACAGCAACAGCCTGTAATTGAGAGTCTAGGTCAGTGGTCGGTAAAAAGCCACAGTTTGCCGACCACTGGCCTAGGTCTACTCTCTGGCCTCTGCAGGAGCTGAGTCCCATTTTGCCAGGCCAGGTGGCGGGGCCTGGCTGGGAATCAGCCCAAGTGGCCAAGCATGAACCAACACTGAGTCCAGCAGAGTCTGAGGAACTGGAAAAGCTACAATCCCAGGGTGGCTGGAGAGCCTGAGGGTGCCCTGGAAGCCCCGTTGCTGGTGCAGCCACAGAAAGGAGCTGCCCCGCTCACTGCTGCTTCTCCAGGACAATTGGGATCCAGGGGCCAGGTCCCAGGAGCTGCCAGTTTCACTCCATCGGTTTCCACCTCCCACTGCGACAAATGGAAATTGATAGTCACACTTTATTGGCTCCTCAGAGGAGGGGAACACCTTGAGCAAATGCTGAATAACTGTGGGCATCTCATAAATTACGCATCCTCAGGATGTAACCATTTTTGCATTGCTGCTAAGAAAAGTACATTGGGTTTGGAGTTTCAGTGGAGATAAAGCATGCAGGCAGAGTGGCAGTCCAGGCGGGATGAGGAGACTTCGCCACGTGTCCCCGTGCAGAGTCCCACCCACTACTGCTGTGGGCCTGGGAGCATGTGCCCCCACGTAACCTGGAGCAGCTGGAAGAGTGGCAGCGTGCCCCTGGCCTTGACGCCTGCCCGGCCAGAGTCTCGGCTTTTGGCATACCTCAGCTTCCCACTCTCCCAACTTCTGAGACCTCAGGGCAGTCCTGACCTTAACTGGGGGGATTGGGGAGCTTTAAGCCAATTCCCTGGGACTTGGGAATTCTGACATCTTCACCCTCACTCAACCTCTAACCCTTTCGGAAGGAAGTCTATAAGCGTTGCTTGTAGTGTTTACTCCCTACCTTCTCCACGCGGATCAGCCTGGATAGCCTGCCTGATGCGTGAGTCCCTCTGGGCTCTTCTCCAGCCCCACCCCTCAGCCCAGCTGTGGGACAGGCCTGTGTGACAACAGCCCACCTGCCTGGATGACTCCCCACTGACCTATCCACACTGACCCCTTCCCATATACACACACAGATGCCCCCAACCCCCAAATCCCATTTGCCCCAGGACATCAGATTCCAACATGGTCTCTGCTGAAATGTCTCCTGTCCCTGTCCCTGGTGTCCCCAGGGCTCAGGTCAACCTGCAGTTGTAAGCCTCGCCTGGTTCCTAGAGGAGCCTGGGGCTTCCCAGGTGGTTGAGCTGAGGCTCACTCCCGGGATGGACTGTGGCTGAGACCACCCACAGTGAGTAGGACAAGGAGGAGAGCCAGCTCCACCCCAGAACCAGGCCAGGGAAAGCAGCCCAGGGCTGGCAGCGCGGTAAGCCAAGGGCACCCTAAGACTCCATGGCCTCTTTCCAAGCACACCCCGAGGAAGTGTTCTTCCCTGATCAGAGACAAGATCACTTCTCTTCTCTGATCTCCCTGCACTTAGAAGCCCCAAGGCCATCCCTCCTTCTCCCGGGCTAACAGTTGCCCCTTTCGTGGGCTGGGCTGTTGGTCACAGTCATAATGGAGACTTAGCAGCATCATTATTCACAGTGGGCACCTGTCAGCGCTCCACCGTCACCACTCAAGCCCAGCCAAACTTGAGGGGATATTGTAGAGGGTCCCCTGTGGACACCTGGGGTGCTGAGAGGGAGCGCCCCCCGGGCCAGCAAGCCCTGGGGTGCCGGCTGAGCAGCACTTACCAATCCTTAGGGCGTGGGGACTGCAGGCCACCGTCACGAGCCACACAGGAAGCAGCACCAGAGGTGCGGAGACTCGGGGCATCTTCTAGGTATCCTCATGGAGCCCGCTGCTGGCCTGGGCATGACATGACTCTGCAAGACAGGGCCGGGCGGTGAGGCCTGCATCCCTGCCAGAGCGCCCACTCAGCCCGGTGACCTAGATATCACCCTCACCCACCCCAGCCTCTGCTGCAGTGCCCAGGCGGCTCCAGCCTCTGTCCGCCCTCTACAAGCTCAGGTTCGAATCCTTCCTCCCCAGGTGCTCTGGGGCCAAGTGGTTCACAGGGCTCCACTTTTTAAAAAAAACTCAAGTTGAGGGGAGGCAGAGAGAGACCTTCGTCTGCTCTGAAAGAACAGGAGCCACGGTGTGGCAGCGCTGTGCCCTCGCCTGGCATACACGCAACTCCCTGGGAGGGTGGGAAGGGCCGGGTTCAGCTATCCTGGCACCCCAACTGTGCCTTCATGAGGAGCGCTCCTAGCCCCTAGGCCGGGTAGCGGTGGCGCCACCACCTGTCCCGGGAAGTGGAAGGGCAGCCTAAGGCAAACAAGCTGCCCTGCTCGCCTGGCCCCTGGCCTAAGAGGGCTGCTCCCTTGTCAGCTCAGCTCCTCCCCAGCCCGATGGGTAGAAGCGCTCCCCCAGGCCTCAGCAGTTTCCACACCTGCTCCTGGCACCTGCCGAAAGCAACCCTCCCCATCCTCCTCCCAAACCCCTCTCCTCCTGCCCGGGGAAGGGGTCTGTGATGTCAAGGCAGAGCCTCCAGAGGCTGCCTCCCAGAGGGCAGCAGGGGTGTGTCCCACTGAATCCTTTCCAACCCTTGAGGCCAGAATTTGTGGCCGTCAGCTCGGCCCCCTCGGGGGATGAGGGCGGCTGGTGAGCACCAGGCTCTGCAACTCCTGCGTCACTCTGGGCCAGGAAAGCAGTATTAACACAGCTATCCTCCCGCCACCTCATGGACACACAGAGGAGGGTGGGCCAAGGCAAGCCAGACTTCTCTGACAGCTACATCCAAAGGCCTCTGTTTCACTGGGCTTCGGGAAAATGCCACGTTAAACCACAATAGAGTGCCAGCTGCCTCCTTAACAAAGTAGTGCCAGGTATCGCAGGAGATGTGGCCCCAGAACCCTCACGTGGTATCACAGGGAGCACACGGTGCAGCGGTCTTCGGGAGCAGCTCTCCCCGGACCAGCAGCTCTGCTCGGATCCCACGTGCAATGGAAACATAGCTGTGTGTCCACCAAAGCTGGACAGAATGTCCACAGAGCACCCTCAGGGCCCCCAAACTGGAGACTAGACAAGAGTCTCCAGCAAAGTGGAGCAATGTCATGAATGGAATGGTGTGTGGAAAAGAAAATGACTAATGATGAATCTCATAAGCATCATATTGAGCAAAAGCAAGCAGGCACGGAAGAACACGTCCAGTGTGCTCCTGTCTCACACAGCACAAAAGCCACCAGCTGGAGCCTGTGCTGTGAGCAGCCACCCTCGGTAGAGCCGTGATGGAAGGGGCCTATGGGTCGCCTGCAGGTCACCTGCAGGTGCCGATGATGTTCTGTTTCTCACTCTGGGTGCTGCTTACATGGTGTGTTCGGTTTGTGAAAACGCCTTGAGCTGAATGCTTGTGCAAACATCGCTGCTGTCAGTCCCACCTCAGTGACTTGTGCGGATGACGCCCTCCCCTCCCAAACTCAGGGCCCAGCACTGGCAGCAGCTCCGAGCTCCTGGGAAAACTGATCCCACCCCCGGCGGGCGGAGCTCCTCTCTCCCCTCCCCATCCTCCCCTCTCCCACAGCAGAGGCGGGGCCTCCTTCCCTCTCTGGCTGCTGGGTTTAACTGTCTTCACCTGGGATGCCTGGGCGTCTAGGGAGAAAACTGTTTCCAGCTACGTTGTATCCTCAGAGTCTACTCACACACAATATTTGTTCAGGAATGGAAAGCCTCAAGCAAGTATCTGCTATAGGAGACGGGAACATAAAGCGCCAAGACAACCATGCTGCTGGCGAATCAGGTCTAGAACCTCCTTCGTTTGTGGTGCTGGCGCTGGGTGTGTGCTGGGGCATGGGCAGGGGTGTCTGCTG
>PVJN01011249.1:28334-54748 GCA_004026805.1 Lasiurus borealis | reverse complement strand
CGCCCAGACCAATCAAAGGGGGTTCCCGGAACTCGGGAGCGGCGAAGGGAAGCCCCGCCCTCGAGCGTGACCGTCATGAGGCCGGCGCTCGCTCATTGGCGCGTGGGGGCTTTTCCCGCGTGCTCCCGGGGCTGAAGGACGTTCCCGGGGAAGCCGCTGCCGGCGCGTGGGGTCCCGGTGGCGGCGGAGGGCGCGGCGGGCATCTCCAGGATGTCGAGGCCTGGCGCAGCCGGGGGAACGGCGGGGACAGGCGGGCCTCGCGGCTGAGGTCCGCCGGGCGCCGCTCTCCCCGGAGCCGGCTGGCCCGGGAGCCGGGGCGTCGCTGCCGGTCGCTGCCGGCCCCGCGGGGGGAAGGGGAGGGACGCGCCTCCCGCCGGGATCCGCCCCTTCCCTCCCTCCCGGGCCCCCAGGCAGCCCGGCCCCCTCGGCCCCGCGTCGCCGCCGCCCCACGCGCGGGTGCCCGGCGCGCCGGGGGGCCCGCCCGCCGCTCCCCACCCGCGGTGCGTCCCGTTGTCCCCTTTTCCGGCTGCTTAAAATACGGAAACTTTATTTTGGTCACGTTGGCCATGTGACCCGCAGAGCGGATGACTCATGGACGCCCGTCCCAGGATGAGGCCGCTGAGCACAAGCGCAGGGAGACGGGGCGCCTCGGCGAGGCAAGTCTCCTTCCATCCGGGGCTCACCTCCGCGGCCTCCCCACCCGTGTTCCAGCGCCCACTTCTCACTCGCGCTCCGGGCCACGGGGGTGGGGGGGGGGAGAGACCAGCTGGGTGTCAGTCGGGGAGAGCGAGCCTAGAAGCAGGTGAGGATCAGCCCGTGGTGGGGAGGAGGACAGAGGCGGCTGCAGGTTTTGGAGAGCCGTCCACGCCTCGTGCACCCGCGCACACATTGCAGGGAAGCCTGGAGCCCCCCGAGGAGATGGCACAGGTGCAATGCCCGCGCCCGGAGGAATTCAGGAGAATTGTGCACGTGCACAGGTCTCGCCTGGCACCTCGGAGAGGGCTGCACCCTCACAGTGGAAGGAGGAGGGGAGCGAAAAGCCGAGCCCCCAGCCCTCTCTCTCTGTGGGTCCGGTGGGGTTTGCCCTGCAAACATTGCATGCCCCTACATGGCACTTTTCTCTCCTTCGCTTCTGTCCAGGGCAACCAGCAGCATCAGCGAAAGGTCCTCCCTGAAGTGTTTTTGGCACCGAGAATGGCTGTCAGAGTAAAAATCGTGCCAATCTTAACCTGTGTTCTTTTTTTTTTTGTCTAGTCTTCACAAGCAGAAAAACGTCCTAAGTTTCCCAGAAATGAAGATGTCCCGAAAGAACGGGTTGTCTTACCCACGCATTCTTCAACACACTTTTAATTTTATGAGCCTCCAGAAAATACACAGTTTTAACAACGGGGGTACAGTATTTTATCGATTCGCATCCTCCACGGCACCTATGTTGACAGTTCGTGGTGTGGGACGTATTCTTGAAAGTGCTGGTGGCATGGAAAGTCCGTTATACCCCTTTACAAAGCAATTTTGCAGAATGTATTAAAAGCCATAAAAAAAAAGTCTGCATCCTTTGACCCAGTCATTTTACTTCTAGAAACCTATTCTAAGGAAATAACACTAAGTGTCTAAAAAGCTCTAGGTGTGAAGGTTTTTGTCACCGGATCACTATGACAACAAAAAACTGGAAGCGTCCCAGACGTGGCAAACGTTGGATAGTTAGTAAGTCATGGTTTGTCCTCACGATGAGACATTATGGTCGCTGCAGGCATCAGAGCCCGAAAGGAAAGCTTACCTATTGCTAGGTGGGGACAAAAGTATTAAAATGTACAGTATTCATTTATGGTACATGGCATGACTAGGCCTAAAACACAGCACTTTATAAAAAGACTGATAGAAAATACTGCACCCATTTGGGTGATTATGTGTGATTTTTCTTGCTGTTTCTATTTTCTGGAATACAGTCATAATGTAACTATACAGCTCTTATCATTAAAATGTGTATGTAGCCTGTCCGGCATAGCTGAGCGGTTGCATGTCAACCTATGAACCAGGAGGTCAAGGTTGGATTCCCTGTTGGGGCACATGCCAGGTTGCGGGCTCGATCCCCCAGTGTGGGGAGTGCAAGAGGCAGCTGATCAATGATTCTCTCTCATCATTGATGTTTCTCTCTCACACCCTCTCCTTTCCTCTCTGAAATCAATAAAATGACATTTTTTTAAATATGTCTTTCAATTTAAAAAGAATTAAGCCTGGTGACTACTACAGACCAGGCACTGTTGGATCCTGAGGCTGTGAAGGTGACTAAAGTTTGTCTCCCTCCGAGGAGCTCCCAGCCCCGCAGGGGTTAACACAGCAGGTCAAGGTGCAGTGGGGACTCACACAGAAGGTAATGACCTTCATCGGGGCCTCAAAATGGCATCGCCTTCCCCATTGACATCACCTGTGGAAGGAACCCTCCTCAGAGTGCAGGCGGGGGACCTGGGGGTGGAGGGACCCTCAAGATACTTTCTGTGGGTCCACAAGGTCAAACTTTTCCAAATGACACTCTGTCAACCTCTGGTGCATGTGCAGCCAGGTTTTCCAGAGGCAACGTCAGATATGACATCCAAACAGACTGGAAGCAGGAGCAGACAGGAGAATCCAGCATCTTCTATCAAGTAAGATATGAAAGGGGTCAGTAGATCTATGAAACAATGCCACTCTTACTTCTGCTTTGAGATTTTTAGCTATTTATCAAAAAATATGGTGCCTGCCGAAACCAGTGTGGCTCAGTGGATAGAGCGTCAGTCTGCAGACTAAAAGGTCCCAGATTCGATTCCAGTCAAGGGCATGTACCTTGGTTGCGGGCATATCCCCAGTGGGGGCGTACAGGAGGCAGCTGAATGATGTCTCTCTCATCCATGTTTGACTCTCTATCCTTCTCCCTTTCTCTCTGTGAAAAATCAGTAAAATATATATTTTTTTAAAGAAAGAATACAGAGAGCTCCTGTACCCCCTCTGCCTTTTCAAGATGAAACATAATGAAAACTGAGCTGAGTTAGAACAAGCCTCGTGCTATCCTACAAACCCTCCCTTTCCTCCTGCCTGCACCCCACCCGCTTTCACCCCACAGTAGGACCACCGTTGTTATCTCAGGATGCCTGCTCTTAGTAGGCCAGAGGAAACGTGCCGGACATGCCACGTGTAATGAGGTCTTGGGACTCCTAGGGCCAAACCTCAGCTCAGGTGGGATCTCATCCTATATAATAAAAGGCTAATATGCAAAATCGACCAAACAGCAGAACGGCAGTCACTACGACACGCACCACCAGGGGGCAGACGCACCACACAGGAGCTGCCCCTGGTGCTCAGTGCGCTCCCACAGGGGGCTGGTGATGCAGTGGTGGTGGCTGGAGCCTCTCCCACCTCCACAGCGTGCTAAGGACGCTTCAAGGGATGTCCACCTGCTAGCTTAGGCCTGCCCCCCCCCACTGGGAGGGCACAGTCTGGACTGAGGGGACCCCCCCACCAGTGCATCAATGTCATGCACCAGGACTCTAGTCCCTATATTGTATATAAAAGCCTAATGGGCAAATTGCCCCTTCAGGAGTTTGACCAGGAGACCAGGAGCTCAATCACTCACTATGACGTGCACTGACCACCAGGGGGCGGCGCAAAATAAAGAAAGGCCCCAGCCGGCAGCCAGAAGGCCCCAATCGGTCCTGATCACCGACCAGGCCTAGGGACCCTACCCCTGCATGAATTTGTGCACCAGGCCTCTAGCTTTGAACATAAAAGGCCTGGTTTGTGGATGAGCACTCTGCTGAAGCTTTGAGCTGAGTGAGAAGTTTCATGTGTTCAGCATCTGCTGAGGGTTGGCCAAGTCAGAAACGGCTGGAGTAGCAGGTCCCAGCGCCCACCCTCCACCCCCCGTGCCACCTCTGGCGGGTTTGTCTTCCTGGTGGTGGAAATACCCAGAACACAACACCCTTCATGATAGAGTTTCAAGAAATGCTGCTTAAACAAATTACCATCGAGAAACCTTTCCACTTCGCCCAGCGACTGCATAGAGCAAACCTGGGTGCCCCTGACCTGCACAGAGGCTTGGGGCTGGGGCATGATGCCTTTGACGGGATGGGTCTCACCTGCACACCTCACTAAAGGCGTCAATCCTCCCCCCCTTTTTGAATTGCTTTCAGAGAGGAAGAGAAAGGAGGAGAGAGAAACATCAATGATGACAGAGAATCATGGATCGGCTGCCTCCTGCACGCCCCACACTGGGGATACAGCCAGCAACCCAGGCGTGTGCCCTGACCCGGATTCAAACCGTGACCTCCTGGTTCATAGGTCAATGCTCAAGCACTGAGACACACCAGCCGGGAGCATCAGTCCCATTTTTTTCCTGGACTTTCCCTTTAAAACTGGAGCCTCTCCCCTTTCTCTGGAGCAGTGGTTCTCAACCTTTCTAATGCCTTGACCCTTTAATACAGTTCCTCATGTTGTGGTGACCCCCAACCATACTTCATAACTGTAATTTTGCTATTGTTATGAATTATAATGTAAATACCTGTGTTTTCTGAGGGTCTTAGGCGACCCCTGTGAAAGTGTCATTCGACCCCCAAAGGGGTCGAGACCCACAGGTTGAGAACCACAGCTCTGGAGCCTTCTGATCTTACAACCTGAGAGGTTTTGCTCTTGAATTTGAACTCAGGACTAAAGAAATAGCTTATTGTCTGAAGAGGAAAAAGGTTAACAAGATGGAGTTTTCTTGGTGGGGGGACAGCTTCTTGGTTCCTAAAGTTGACAGAGGGGGGCATCCAGGACACCACCTCTGCTTCCGGGGACCCAGAGACGTCGTGCAGGCGGCCCCATCCCCCCACCCCCACCCCCTGGCTCCCCGTAGGCCGGGGAGGCGGTTTGGGGGCTCAGAGTTTTGTTCTGTTTTCACACTTATTTGCCTCTCCATGTCCCAGTGCATTTTAGTTCAGCTCTCTGTCTTCCCCAGGGAACTTGGCGTGAGTTGTTGAAAGGAAAATGCCTGTCAAGACCCCTGAAGCAAAGGCTGCTGTTGGATGCGTTCTGCTGTCTTGGACATCACAGAAGAGCAGAGAGAAAGCCATCGCCACCATCTGGGGGAGGAAATAGAAAGGGGGTGAGGGACGCGGGGACATTTCATCCTCGTTAGCTTTTCCTTCCACTTTTTAAAAAGTATATTTTATTGATTTTTTACAGAGGGGAAGGGAGAGGGACAGAGAGCTAGAAACATCGATGAGAAGAGAGACATCGATCAACTGCCTCCTGCACACTCCCCACTGGGGATGTGCCCGCAATCAAGGTACATGCCCTTGACCGGAATTGAACCTGGGGCCTTTCAGTCCGCAGGCCGACGCTCTATCCACTGAGCCAAACCGGTCAGGGCCCCATGTTACTTTTTAAAAAATACTTCTATTGATTTTTGAGAGAGGAAGGGAAAGGCAGAGAGAGAAACAGGGATGGGCTGCCTCCCGGGGATCAAGCCGGCAACCTTTTGCTCCAGACTGACTGACGCCCAACCCACTGAGCCGCCCGGCCAGGGCAGCTTGTCCATACTCCCAGGGAGGGGAGCAGGTTCCTTTTCTGGAAATATTAAGCTGAGGGACGTTCTGCAGCCATTCAAAAGCTGGGGGAGGCCCAGTTAGTCGGAGAGCTATCCCATTCACCAAAGAGGTTGTGGGTTCAAACACCCACCAGGAGGAAGCAGAGAGACTTGTTAGGAGATTACTGCAGGCAAGACCTGACGGTGGTAGAACAAGGTGTGTTTACTCCCTGTGGCTGCTGTATCTAGTTCCCTTAGTGGCTTACAACAAAAGAAACTGATCACTTTACAGTCCTGGGGGCCAGATCCAAAATCAGTTTCACTGGACCGAGATCAAGGTGTGGGCAGGGCTGTGCTCTCTCTCCAGAGGCTCCAGGGAAAATCCATTCTCCTCCTCCTGCAGCTTCTGGTAGCTGCCAGCATTCCTTGGCTTGTGGCCACATCACCGCAATCTTCAAGGTCAGCAGCTTCACATTGCTCTCTGCTCCATCTTCACATGGCCCTCTCAGGTGTATGTTTGTGTGTGTGTGTGTGTGTGTGTGTGTGTGTGTGTGTGTACACACCAAATCGCCCTGTCTGTCTCTTACAAGGACATTTGTGGTGCCATTAGGACACCACCCAGATAAGCCAGGGTCATCTCCCCCATCTCAAGATTCCCAACTTAATCACATCAGCCAAGACCTAGTTTGCAAACAAGGAAACATTTACAGGCTCCATTACATTTGGTGCCATGACTCCATCTCTCACACAAGAATTGGCTTCCCCCATCCACCCCCAGTAAAGGGCCAGGTAGTAAATATTCAAGCTTTACAGACCCTGTGGTCTCTGTCACATCTGTCACAAAGGCCACTGCCATACAAAGACCACCGTGGACAGTATGGAAACAAATGGGCATGCCTATATTCCAATAAAACTTTATTTATAAAGGATCAGCCAAGACCAGTTTGGCTCAGTGGATAGAGCGTTGTCGGCTTGCAGACTGAAAGGTCCCAGGTTCGATTCCGGTTGGGGGCATGTACCTTGCTTGCGGGCACATCTCCACTGTGGGGTGTGCAGGAGGCGGCTGATGGATGTCTCTCTCTCATCAATGTTTCTGACTTTCTATCTCTCTCCCTTCCTCTCTATAAAAAAATCAATAAAATATATTAAAAAAAAAAAAAGGACCAGCAGGTCTCAGACCAAGGAGGAGGCCTGAAGAGGTGAGTGGATTCAGACTATGTCCTGAAGGTGGAGATACGGCTCACGTTTTGCTGAAGCATTCACTGTGAAGAAGAGAGAAAGGAATGCTCTGGGCCCGGGTTGGACGATGGAGATTTTGTTCTAAGCAATTGAGTTAACGGTGCTGCCACTTCAAGACTCAGGGTGGGGGAGGAGCAAGCTGAGGATAGGCTTCCCGATCCCATTTAGGACACCCTACTTCTCTTTTATTTTAAATATATCTTAGTGATTTTTTACTGAGAGGAAGGGAGAGAGAAATATCGATGAGAGAGAAACATCGATCAGCTGCTTCCTGCACGCCCCCTACTGGGGATGTGCCCACAACCAAGGTACATGCCCTTGACCGGAATTGAACCTAGGACCTTTCAGTCTGCAGGCTGATGCTCTATCCACTGAGCCAAACCCGTTTCAACGGAATACCCTACTTCTGACATACATGTGAGATGTCCAAGTAGACAGGAGGCACCGAGAGGTTGTGCCTGGAGACACAGATTTGGGACTCGTCACCATGCACGGGTCTCTAAAACCCGGGACTCGATAAGGCCTCCTAGTGGGAGGGAGTGCATTTCTTTTATTTTTCTTCTTTTTTATTTTTTTAACTCAATCCTAATTTTCAAAAAGATTTTTAAAAAATCATGATGCTCACACAAATATGAAGTGAAGATGTGACAAGAATTTCCTTGAGCTCTCACGTTAATGAGGGAACTAGTAAGATGTTAAAACTGCTTCAAAGGAGAACTGGGAACAGAGGGATATTCCCGGCAAGCAGGAGTGCTTGTAGTGTCGCTCCGCTGGTTGGAGTGTGGTCCCACGCACCAAGGGTCTCCAGGGGGATTCCTGGTCAGGGGGGTATGGGAGGCAAGCGATCCATAGATGTTTCTCTCACTCTCTTTCTCTCTCAACTCTCTCTGTCTCTCCCCTTCTCCCTCTCCCTTTTTCCCTCTCCCTCTAGAGTCAATGAAAAAACACATCCTCATATTAAGATTTTAAAAAAAAGAATGTTTGCTAACAGATGCATAATTGGTTCATATCTATAGGGCAATAGAGAGTTGTATTTGCGGTGATCTTCTCTACAGGATAAAAAATCATCTGTGGCCAAAACTGGTTTGGCTCGGTGGATAGAGCGTTGGCCTGCAGACTGAAAGGTCCCAGGTTCAATTCTGGTCAAGGGCATGTATGTTGGTTGCAGGCACATCCCCAGTAGAGGGTGTGCAGGAGGCAGCTGATCAATGTCTCTCTCTCATCGATGTTTCTAACTCTCTATCCCTCTCCCTTCCTCTCTGTAAAAAAAATCAATAAAATATATATTTTTCTAAAAATCAGCTGTGTCCGGCCGGTGTGGCTCAGTGGTTGAGCATCAACCTGGGAACCAGGAGATCAGGGCACAGTCCCAGGTTGTGGGCTCCATCCCCAGTGTGGGGTATGCAGGAGGCAGCTGATTAATGTTTCTCTCTCTCTCTCTCCCTCTCCCTTGCTCTCTAAAATCAATAATTATTTCTTTTATTTTTATTTTTTAATATATTTTATTGAGTTTTTACAGAGAGGAAGGGATAGAGTTAGAAATATCAATGAGAGAGAAACATCCATCAGCCACCTCCTGCACGCTCCCCACTGGGGATGTGCCTGTAATCAAGATACATGCCCTTAACCGAAATCGAACCCAGGACCACAGGGTGATGATCTATCCACTGAGCCAAACCGGTTTCGGCTAATTTTGTTTTTAATTAGTGGGGGGAGGGGGTGGAATTTAAGTAGTAAAATTGAGCCACAGATTTAATCAAAACAATTTGTTGTGGGGGGAAGGGGAGGCTATGGGGGGGGAGGGGGTTTTATTTGCTGTGAGGCGCTCCTCCCAGTTGTGAGCAGCCCCAGAGATGCTGTGAGCTGGAGCTGAATGTGACGTCAGGAGCATAGTGCGAGGTGTGCTGATCCGTTCCCGCTCCGAATGAGCGTCACCCCTCCTTTTTACTGGGGGACAGTCCCGTCTGGCCGGCTCCCCCACACAGAGCATTAGCCGCCTGCGTGACCGCGCTCAGAGGCAGAGGAAATGTCAGTGGTCAGAGCGGTTCAGGAATGGGCGTCCTGAGAGAGAACTCGCTGGTGATGGACGGTGCCGCCCAAGAGGACCTGGACCCCCACCCCCACTTCCAGGTGCGGCCACAGTGACCGGTGGCCAGGAGGTTCGGTCCCTCTGCTCTTTCTTTGGGGGGCTGGGGGGTCGTGGGGGTGATTTTTGTCTGAATTCAAACTGTGTAAGCAGAGCCCGAGACTCCCCCCCTCCCCACTCTCTCTCTCTCTCTCTCATCTTGTCCCACACAATTGCTCCCAGAAAAGCCAGCTTGCTCCTTCCCACCGCGACGGGCGGTCTCCTCCGCTGGCGCCCGGTGTGTTTCTGGGGCAGCCCGGAATCCCTCGCTCAGCACCCCGTTTCTCCGGCAGCCGGGCTGGGCCTCAGAAACCGTCCGCCCTCCGCTCGCACTCGGACCCAGGCTCCCACCTGCCAGGAGCAGACGGGCGCCTCGGGAAGCCGCTGGGAAGCCCACCGCGTGGCCCAGCCTTGACCTTGTGCACCTGGAGAGACGCGCTCCTTGGCCACCCGACCGAGAAGCCGTTTGTGCTCCTTATCCTAGAGCTGGTGTCCCCCAAACTCTTTCCCGAGAGCGTCCCCAGCAAGCACGCACCCAGGAGGTGGTCTTGACCTCTGAACCCGGAGGAGGAGGCTGGGGTGGGTGTGGGCGTGATGGATGTCTCTCTCAGGAAGCACCCCCCACCCCCCGCCGTGTTGGCCTCGGCTGGGAAAGTTCTGGAGGGAACCCGAAGCTAAGAAGCGTGAAAGGCAGGGGAATGACGTCTGCAGCAGCCGCTCGGCCTGGAGAAGTGGAACGAGTTTCCCGAGCAAAGCGGGGAGGCAGCGGGCACGGCCGGGATGCCCTGGATGCCAGCCCCTCGGGCACCGGGCACCTAGAGGGCCTGGGAGCTGGTGGGGCGGCTGGCGGGGAGAGAAGCCAGCCCGTGTGGCCCTGTGATCTCAACCCTCCGAGCCTCCCGAGCCAGGAGGGGCCAGTGCTGGTGGAAACGCACTCCCTTCTCTCGGGGTGCGCTGTCTCAGGGACCATGAGCCCACAGAAAACCAGACTCTGAGCAGGCAGGCCTGGCCCCCCAACGGCTGGGCCAGGCTCCTCGAACCGCCGGGAAGGGGGAGCGGAGTTAGACCAACCCCTGCTCTCTCTCACGGGTCCGTGTTCAGCCAGGCCGTCTGCAAAAGTAGCCTCTCCATGACCAGACAGGCAAGCACCCCGAAGTCCGGGTACAAGTCCCGTCTGTGTCACTTAATCTGCCTGAGTGTCCCCTCCGTCCCCTCTGCCCGGGAATGCTTGCAGCGGGTCTCTCGGGTCATGTGGGATGGGGCGTGGGTAAGGCGGGGTGGGGCATGGGGTGGGGCGTGGGGTGGGGTGTAGGATGGGGTGTAGGATGGGGTTTGGGGTGAAGGATGGGGGGTGAGGGTGGGATGGGAGATGGGGGGTGGCATGGGGGACAGGGTGTGGGCATGGGGTGTGGGGTGGGAGCTCCAGGACAGCAGGGACATTGTCACATTTCCTGCTGGTGCCAGCACTGGAATGGACCGGGCACAGAGCAGGCACATGAAGACTGAGGGAGTGAATGAGTGAATTCAGAGGAAACCTCGTGCTTTGTGGCTTCTCAGTTCAGAAGCCTGGGGCTGGGAGGTAGCCAGGTGGTTAAGCATCGTCCACACATTCTGATAGACCCGCCCTCCCCCAACGGCTGGGCTGAGTGGGACGGAACCTGCACCTGAGACCCGGGAATCCCCGAGCGCCTAACCAGGCACCTTATACCGACTGTACACGAAACCACCAATCAGCGCCTGCCAAACACCCTCCGCCCTTGTCCCTAAGTACCCGAGTGACCAACTATGTATATACCTTATATGGACCACACATGAAGCCACCGATCAACGCGTGCCCTAAGCCCCATTCCTTCCCATTCCTCCCACAAAAGGCGTGTTCACCCCCATACGTGGTGCTGCTCTCCCCTTGCCAGACAGCCCGGCAGGTGCCTTTCCTCTACTAACGCCTGTCGTCCTGGCTTTCAGCCTCTGTCTGATTTTCATATACCAACGTTGCAAGTTCGATCCCTGGTCAGGGCACATACAAAAATCAGTCAATGGCCAGCCTGGCATTGCTCAGTGGTTGAGCATCAACCCATGAACCAGGAGGTCAGGGTTCCATTCCAGGTCAGGGCACAGGCCCGGTTGTAGGCTCCATCCCCAGTAGGGGGCGTGCAGGAGGCAGCCAATTGATAATTTTCTCTCCTCACTGATGTTTCTATCTTTCTCTTCCTTCCTCTCTGAAATCAATAAACATATATCAAAATAACATTTTTAAACAAATTATTGATTGAAGAGAGGGAGAGACATCGAGTTGTTCCACTTATTTATGCACTCATTGGTTGAATCTTTTTAAAATACATTTTTATTGATTTCTGAGAGGAAAGAAGAGGTAGAAAGAGATAGAAACATCAATGATAAGAATCATTGATCAGCTGCTTCCTGCACACCCCCTATTGGAGATCAAGACCGCAACCCGGGCATGTGCCCTTGGCCAGAATCAAACCTGGGACCTTTCAGTCTGTAGTGTGACGCTCTACCCACTGAGCCAAACCAGCTGGGGCTAAAAATAATTTGTTTATAATGAGTTCCATCTCCTGCCACATGTGATGCAGCAAAGCCTTTGAGCTTTGTCTTTTAAGACCCAGGTTGTCCCTCTTCTGTCCTCTGTGTCCTGAGAGGCAGGGGGGCATGTTAGGGGCGCTGGTGCCCCCTGGCTGTGCACCCCCAGGCTGTGTCTTCTCACTCCACACTGCTGAGCCCCGTCACCTCCTTCTCAAAAAGGTCTTACTAATTCCTGCCCGCAGCGCCGTGTCTGAGTTAAACCGGGGTGCCTCTGCCGGCAGAGGAGCGGACATCTCGGGGTGAGCAAGGCCCATCTTCCCACGGTGTCCCTTCTAGAATGTGATCGTTCTATTCACGCACGTACAGGCGCATTAGGAAGTGGGACGGGAAATTGGCGTGAAAGGCAAACACAACTGAAGAGGTCAAATAGTGTGTCCTCGCGGCGGCCTCTGTGCTTCTGCCTCCCCAGGTGGGGAGTCTGGTAGAGCCCAGCCGGCGAGGCTCAGTGGTTAAGCGTTGGCCTGTGAACCAGAAGGTCACAGGTTCGATTCCTGGTCAGGGTACATGTCTGGGTTACAGGGTCAGTCCCCAGTGTGGGGTGGGTGCAGGAGGCAGCCAATCAATGATTCTCTCTCATCATTGGTATTTCTCTCTCTCTCTCTCTCTCTTCCTCTCTAAAATCAATAAAAATATGTGTTTGTTTTTTAAAGAAAGTTAGTTTGGTAGGAAAGTTTAGGCGAAGCTGGCCATGCCTGCGAAGACGTATGAGGCTGCTCTCTAGGTGCCGATATGGAACAATTGCCAGGATCTATTACAAAGTGCAAAAAACCCAGGCACGAAGCGAGGTGTTGCCATTTGTTTGTAAAGGTGCGGAGGCATTTATAAATGCTCTGGGTGTGATACCCAGCACGGGGTCACCTCTGAGATCAGGGCTGGGGGCCAGGAGAGGGGAGGGACGAAGACTCACGTAGACCCTCCCATCCTATCTGACTGCTTTTAACACAAGCACTGCCTGTTTTTAAAACGCATGGTTTTTCACAGCAGCGTCCTGATTGTAAAATTCATTCATTATCATTATTCAAATGACAACGATCTTCTGGAAGAAACACATAAAACACTGGACAAAAACTATTGAATATGAGTCAGGCGCAGAGAGAACTCCTACTTTTTGTTGTGTTTGTTTTGTTAATCCTCACCCGGGGGCAGTTTTTCTGACTTTTTTATTTTTTTAATATATTTTATTGATTTTTTACAGAGAGGAAGGGAGAGGGAAAGAGAGTTAGAAACATTGATGAGAAAGACATCGATCAGCTGCCTTCTGCACGCCCCCTACTGGAGGTGTGCCCGCAACCAAGGTACATGCCCTTGACTGGAATCGAACCTGGGACCTTTCAGTCCGCAGGCCAACTCTCTGTCCACTGAGCCAAACCGGTCAGGGCTTTCCCAGACTTCTTTAGAGAGAGTGGAAGTGAGGGGAGAGCAGAGAGAAATGTCGATGTGAGAGAGACACAGCGATTGGTTGCTCCCACATGTGCCCAATCAGGGCTGGGCCTGGAGCCTGCCACCGAGGCACGTGACCTTGTCTGAAACCGAACCCTCGACTCTTCAGTCTGCAGGCCGACGCTCTAACCTCTGAGCCAAACCGGCCAGGGCCAATGCCCACCTTTTTTTCTTTTTCTTTTTTTTTTTAAATATATTTTATTGATTTTTCACAGAGAGGAAGGGAGAGGGATAGAGAGTTAGAAACATCGATGAGAGAGAGACATCAATCAGCCTCCTCCTGCACGCCCCACACTGGGGATGTGCCCGCAACCAAGGTACATCCCCCCGACGGGAATCGAACCTGGGACCTTTCAGTCCGCAGGCCGACGCTCTGTCCACTGAGCCAAACTGGTTTCGGCACCTTCTTTTTTTTTTTTATGACAATCGTCCCGCGTTATAAAGCCAGGCTCTGGGGTCCCTCTGTCGGGCTCTCCCTCCTTGGGGCACACAGTCCGCTCCGGACACAGGTGGGGGGCTCGGAGTAAATGGAGAAGAGACGCTGCCACCTCGAGGGGCCGGGCCAGGAGCACCAGGGCCTCGGGGCTGAAGCCCCTCCGCACGCAGCCCGTCCCCCCAGCTCGCTGCCCGCCAGCCGGCCTTGTGCACCCCCAGTGCCTGGCCAGGGGGCGGGGAGGCAAGAGAGACACCCGGGGAGGGGGCAGCATGGCCAGAGGCGCCTGCCCTCAGGTGCCCGCCCTGTGCAGGCATGACCCTGGGGGGGCACAGCTCACAGTTTGGTGGAAGGCGCTGGCCTGAGGCCTGGATCCTGGCCTGCCACTGCCGAGGTGACAGGCACCCTCCCGGAGCTCCTTTCCTCATCTGGAAACACCCATCACCCCCCACTCCGCCCCGCCCAACCCCGCATGTCACCAGTTGCTTCGAACTTCAGAGACCACCTGTGAGCGTGTTTGAAGACGAAACGACCCTGGGACAGGACGCCCTGCAGCTGTGGCTCTGTCTCCTGCAGGGTTCACGCAGTTCTCCTGCTGGCCAGGCATTTTCTTTCTTTTCTTTTCTTTTTTTTTTTTGTTTAATATATTTTCATTGATCTCAGAGAGGAAGAGGGAGAGACAGACAGAAACATCAATGCTGAAAGGGAACCACTGATCATCTGCCTTTTCCACACCTCCGACTGGGGATGGAGCCTACAACCCAACATGTGCCCTTAATGGGAATCGAACCCGGGACCCTTCAGTCAGCAGGCCGATGCTCCATCCACTGAGCCACACCGTCAGGCCCAGGAGTTTTCATTGCAATTGCCCAGCCCTGGTTTGAGGGCAGAGGGATTGACCAGGCCCGCCCACAGGTATTGTGTTTGTGTTTTTTCTACACTGTGGCTCGGCTCGCTAGGCCTGGAAGCATCCTGCTAAAGTAATAGGACAGCCGAAACCGGTGTGCTCAGTGGTTAGAGCGTCGACCTGGGGACTGAAGGGTCCTAGGTTCGATTCCAGTCAAGGGCATGTACTTTGGTTGCAGGCATATCCCCAGTAGGGGGCGTGCAGGAGGCAGCTGATGGATGTCTCTCTCATCGATGTTTCTAACTCTCTATCTCTCTCCCTTCCTCTCTGTAAACAATCAATAAAATATATTTTTTTAAAGGCTGCGTCCATTCTGACTTTGGAAAGCGAGAGGGAGATGCAGGCGTCATGAGGAAAGGGCAGGGCAGGGCAGGCTAAGCCACCGGCACTAAGCTGATGGTTCGTGAGGACCATGAGGACACAAACCCAAAGGCCCAATCCACTCACTCTGAGCCTTTGTCTGGCACCTCCTCCCGGAAAGCCAGCGCCGTCCTTCCCTCCGCGTCCAGAGGCTGGGAAGCGGGGGGCACGGATGGTTAAATCGCGGTCTCGGTCTGGAGCCACCAGAGGCAAGTTCTGCCTCCCCCGCCTTCTGCTCCACTCAGGTCTTCCGTGGATCGGGCGCTGCTCACCCACACACATCCGTCTCACTGAGTCCACATTGCAAACGCTACCTTCACTCAGACACCCCCCAAATAATGGTGAATCCGGGTACTCCCTGGCCAGTCAGGCTGGCACATCCCGTTTTCCATGATCGCCATGGCCGGAGGGGCTCCGTGGGTTGAGCATCGTCCACGCACCAAGACGCTGCAGGATCCATTCCGGGCTTGGGGCCCAGGCCCAGGATGTGGGCTCCATGCCCAGTAGGGGGCGTGCAGGAGGCAGGCGATCAATGATTCTCCTCATTGATGTTTCCACCTTTCTTCTCCCTCCCTTCCTCTCTGAAGTCAATAAAATATACCTATTCAATAATAATCAATAAAAGCATCTTTTTAGAAAATTAACCATTATCAGTAATCACACGGTTGCAAGTGCTGGGGAGGACAAAGAAGAGATTGCTTCCCGGGGAGGGGATGTGGGGGGCAGGGGAGGGTACCCTGGGCCGCTGACTGGGAAGGATCCGACTGCCTGGCGGGCAGAGCATGGGGGCAGCGCTGTGACGGCCTCGCTGCTGTCTCACTCGCCCACCCCGGCGTGTTCTGGGCCCCGGGGACATGGTGGGAAGGCACAGAGCCCAGGTCCTGTCCCAGGGAGCAGAGGAGACGGACAACAGAGAGAAAACCAACACATGGGTGTCCTGGGTGATAAACACTCAGAAGCCAACCAGGCAGGGAGACGGGGTAGAGAATGCCTTTGTGGGCGCTGGGAGGCTAGGAGGCTGGGAGGCAGGGATACAGGGATGCAGGGATGCAGGGATGCAGGGATACAGGGATACAGGGATGCGGGGTAGCGGGGATACGGGGATGCAGGGATGCAGGGATGCTGGGCGGGTGCTGATTTAGCTGGAGCCGCGGGACCCTCTGGGACAAGTGCATCTGAGGCGGGGGAACCGCCTGCCCCATGGCCCTGAGCCTGGAAGGAGGTGTTCCTTCCACCAGGTGGGGCAGGAAGGAGCCAGAACTCAGGGGGACCTGCTGGTCCGGGCGAGGACCTGGTTTTACTCTGAAGGTGGGTGAAGTCCACGGGCAGGACTTGCATCAGCGGGGATCACGTGGTCTACACATTTTGCAAGCCAGGACTCGGCTCCTCAAGGGCGTCCAAGCATTTATTGAATTGCCTTGAATTGCATCCACGCCTCCAGTACCAGCCAGGTGACCTTGGCCCGATCCCATCCCCACCGCCTCCCCCGCGGGGTCTTCTCGGCACGCGGTAGGCACGGTTCCAGGATGTGCGGGGGGGTGGGGGGAGCCTGTGGTTGCCTCCCTGTGTGGCGGGGAAGGTGGGGGGTTTGCCGGGGTGCCCTGCAGTGCCAGCATCTGCTTGAGTCCCTGACCTGAAACTGCTGAGGGTCATGCAGTTCGCCAAGCTTCTCCCCGAGCTCGTTCCCATTTCTCTCCAGAACCACCGGCTCCTCCCTCACCTCCCAGCCGCCAGGGGGAATTAACGTGCCCGTAAAGAGTTAAGAAGGTGAGGGAACAGGACCGCTCTTGTCAACAATAAAATCGGCTGCTGATCTTCGGGTGGGAAGACGGGCGCATGTATTATTTATAGCTACAGATGGTTAAATATTAAACGCTCCAGCCCAGGACGGTGCGAGGGTAAAACCGGGCGTGTGAACTTGTCCAGATCATAAAAACACGGTAACTCTGTGCCAGGGTGGAGCGCACCTGCATTTGTCACCACGGTTATGACGCCGTGAATTAAGAGGGGGCAGCTGTGGCGGGTCCATCTCTGGGATGGTGTCCGATGAACTCCGCTTCATCAACAGCCCACTTGCCTAGAACTATGAGCTATCCCGCCTGAGAAGGCAGTCAGAGGCCGGGTTTACCCCCTTCTGTACCGCACGCGGGACCAGAAGGTGCGTAAGGCGTTTTTTACGAGCTGGCGACCTCCCCCTGGTCCAGAGGTTTGGGTGGATCACGGCAGAAGAGAGACTTCTCGAAAATTTTAAACGTCACATCTGATGCCAGACAGCTTCAGGTTCGTCTGAGGCTCGCGTCCTTGAATTGACCCTACTACGGGTCTGGCCGAAATTTTTCCTGCAAATTTAAAAACTCGAATCGCTGCCATTGGCTTCATCACCGGAAGGGAGATGCCACGAGACCTGGTAGAATCCAAGCACCTACTCAGCCTGCCCCTAACGCACAGAGCTGTGAAAGTTTGATTTCTTGATTGATTGCTTATAATAAAGGGATTCCTCCCTTTTCTGGCAAAGAAGATTTGCACATCCAATTTGTTTTCCCTTTTTTTAAAAAAAAAAAAAGTGTTGAATTGAACCAAAAACTTTCCAATGAATTGCTGGATTCAAGGATGAATTGTGCCCACTCAACGAGGCAGCCTTACGCGTCACAAGGGCTCAGACCCATGATCTTCCACAAAAAACACACTGATAGCCAAACCCGGTTTGGCTCAGTGGATAGAGCATCGGCCTGCGGAATCAAGGGTCCCAGGTTCGATTCCAGTCAAGGGCATGTACTTTGGTTGCAAGCACATCCCCAGTAGGGGGCGTGCAGGAGGCAGCTGATTGATGTTTCTCTCTCTCATCAATGTTTCTAACTCTCTATCCCTCTCCCTTCCTCTCTGTAAAAAATTAATAAAAATATATTTTTAAAAAAACAACAACACTCTGATAAACACATAGATACTTGGACTGATTTTAATGTGAAAGAAGTAAATCCTGAACACTCCCTTTTGCAGAGGAAAGGCAACCTGTGGCTTCCTTATACGACAATTCGAACCCTGATTCTTCCTTTTCCTATTTGAATGCTGCATAATCATATTAAATTCAGAAGTCAATCTGGCCCGCAGGATGGGTAATTAGTCAAAAGCGGGGGAAAGTCTCGAGACATTAACAATGAGATCCATTCCTTTATTCTTCATCACACCTCTCTCCCCTGGGCATTGTCCGAGAGGCAGGTTCTTAATAGGCAGCTCGCTGCCTTCTTTTAGAATTCTGCTGAAGTGATATTCCAGAATGATCTAGACTCTTCCTGGGAGAGGCAGGAAAAGTGAAGGCAGGCAAAGTTCCCTGATGACAGGAAGAAAACCCCGGAGAAGAAATGATTCAGGAACAGGCTCGGCAGGGAGGAGGGACAAGCGGAGCTCAGAGGAGCCGAGATGACTTCACCGAGAAGGTGGTAGGGGCGCGGCGGGCAGTGCGGGAGCAGGCAGGACGGCTCTCAGGAGGCTGGACATCTGCGCAGCTGGTGTGGCCCAGCGGTTGAGCATCGCCCCAGGAACCAAGAGGTCACTCGCTCAATTCCCTGCCAGGCACGTGCCCAGGCTGGTGTCTAGGTTGTGGGCTCAATTCCCTAGTGGGGGACGTGCAGAAATCAGCCGATCTTCCCCTTTCCCTTCCTCTCTCTCTAAAAATCAATAAAAATATTAGGAAAAAAAATAAGATCTTTCTTTAAAAAAAAAAAATGCTGGAAACCTATCAGAAAAACAGAGAACTCCAGGAAGAATACCTGTGGTGAAACAGATGGAATAATTGAGAGCTTGAAAAAGAATTGAAAATAGGATTAGAAGGCACTTTCGAGTGAGCACAGGCATACACACACACACACACACACACACACACACACACAAATAACAACAAAGAAAAATTTAAAAAGGAAGAGGAGGAGGAGAAGAGGAGGAGGAGGAGGAGAAGAAGAAAGCCAATTAGACATTCCAGGAAAAACAACAAAAAGTATATAAGAATACATGCAAAAAAATGAAACTAGACCACCAGCTGATACCATACACAAAAAATAAACTCCAAATGGATACAGGACTTAGACATAAGACAGGAAACCATAAAAATACTAGAGGAATCCACAGGCAGTAAATCTCAGACTTATGCCGAAGGAACTTCTTCACTGACTGATACCGCTCCTAGGGCAATGGAAGCTAAAGAGAAAATAAACAAATGAGACTACATCAAAATAAAAAGCTTTTTCACAGCAAAAGAAACCATCAACAAAACAACAAGAAGGCCCACTCTATGGGAGAACATATTTGCCAATGTGATCACTGATAAAGGTTTAATCTCCAACTTCAACAGGCAACTTATACAACTTAAGAAAAGGAAGATAAATGATCCAATAAAAAAAAATGGACAACAGACTTAAATAGAATCTTTTCGAAAGAAGACAGAAGGAAGGCCAAGAGACACATGAAAACATGCTCAAAGTCACTAATTATCCGAGAGATGCAAATCAAAACAACAATGCAATACCATCTCACACCTGTCAGAATGGCAACATTAACAAATCAACAAAGTGCTGGCGAGGATGCGGAGAAAAAGGAACCCTCGTGCACTACTGGTGGGAATGCAGATTGGAACAGCCACTGTGGAGAACAGCATGGAGTTTCCTCAACAAACTAAAAATGGAACTCCTGTTTGATCCAGTAATCCCACTCCTAGGAATATATCCTAGGAAACCAGAAACACAAATCAGAAAAGGATATATGCACCCCTATGTTCATAGCAGCACAACTTACCATAGCTAAGATTTGGAAACAGCCTAGGTGCCCGTCAGCAGATGACTGGATCAGAAAACTATGGAACATCTACACAATGGAATTCTATGCTGCCATAAAAAAGAAGGAATCCTTACCATTTGCAGCAACCTGGATGGAACTGGAGAGCATTATGCTAAGTGAAATAAGCCAGTCAATGAAAGAAAAATACCACATGATCTCATTCCTTTATGGACAATAAAGAACATTATAAACTGATGAACAAAAAGATAGATACAGAGGCAGTAAAGCATCAAACAGACTGTCAAACTACAGCGGGAAGGTTAGGGAGGGGTGAGAGAGATAAGAGATCAACCGAAGGACTTGTATGCATGCATATAAGCACAACCAATGGACGCAAGACACTAGGGGGTTAGGGCATGCATGGGAGTGGGGGGGCGGGCAATGGGAAGAGATGTATACATGTAATACATTTAAAAAAGTTTTTAATAAAATAAAATATTTTAAAAGTATGTAAGAAATAATGGTTCAAATACAAATCACAGAATGAGTCATAATTGTAAGCAATCAATGGACTCTAATAATTTTTCTGCATTTGGAAAAGTAACACAGCTCAATGCTAGGCCAGGCAGGGGACACTTCAAGGATGTCGTTAAAGTGTAAAGCCGTTTATTGGTTTGTAACTTTCCAGTGTGAACTGCAGACCTAGCATCCGGGACTCGGTTGTGTTGACAGGACAGAATACAAATGCTACCAACCTTGAAGTCACAAAAGTGTAAATAATAGATACCATCACAAGAAAGGAGGAAGGAGCAAAGAGCCCGTGTGTCCTGATCTGACAAAATGAGAGATCAGATGAAATTGCGGATGATTGGTGTATAAAAAATCAAGAGATAAGCCCATTTTTAATGTTAGAAAAGTGACTGGCAGGAGAATTTCAAACAATGCAAATAGCAATAAAATTAAAAAGAAGAAGGAAAACTCAAGAAGGGCCTCCAAGAGAAACAGAAAAGCCGGGCCGGCATGGCTCAGTGGTTGGGCATCGACCTAGGAACCAGGAGGTCACAGTTCAACTCCCAGTCGGGGCACATGCCCGGGTGGCGAGCTCCCTGGTGCAGGAGGCAGCCGATCAACGATTCTCTCCCATCATGGATGTTTCTATAACACTTTCCCTCCCCCTTCCTCTCTGAAAGCAATAAAAATACATTATTTTAAAAGAAATAGGAAATGTGAATAGAGCTACAACAAGTAAAGAGACTCAATTGGTCATCAAAAACTCCCCTTCCCCAATACACACACAAAAGCCCACATTTAGCCAAAACCGGTTTGGCTCTGTGGATAAAGCGTCGGCCTGCAGACTGAAAGGTCCTAGATTCGATTCCGGTCAAGGGCAATGTACCTTGGTTGCAGACACATCCCCAGTGGGGGGCGTGCAGGAGGCAGCTGATCCATGTTTCTCTCTCATCAATGTTTATAACTCTCTATCCCTCTCTTTTCCTCTCTGTAAAAAATCAACAATATATATATATATATTTCTTTTTTAAAAAGATCACACTTAGATGGCTGCACTGATGAATTCCACCAAATGTTAGAATTTATATTAATCCTCCGCAAGCTCTTCCAGCACATAAAGCAAAAGGCAACACTCCCCAACTCATTCCGAGTCCCGCGTTCCCCGATACTGAAACTGAATAAAAACAGCACAGGGGAAAGCAATCACATACCAATATCCCTTTTGAATATAGATGCCAAAATCCACAACACAATACTCGCAGATCAAATCCAGCAGCATATAAAAAGGATTGTACGGCCCAGCTGGCGAGGCTCAATGGTTGAGCATCCACCTAGGAACCAGAAGGTCACGGTTTGATGCCCAGTCAGGCCACATGCCCAGGGTAATGGACTTGATCCCCAGCGGGAGGTGCAGGAGGCAGCAATGGATGAGTCTCTCTCATCATTGATGTTTCTCTCTCCCTCTCCCTTCCTCTCTCTGAAATCAATAAAAACAGACTGTAAGTAAATAAGCAAATAAACGCAAACAAAAAGGATTGAGTGGATTTCCAGCCAAGATAGTGGTACAGAGGTCAACACTGAGCCCACCTCCTCCCACGACCACCTGGATATCACCGCTAAATTATAGAGCCGCCACCCAGAGAGCCACCTGCACACCAGCTGGACAGAAGTCCAACCACTGAAGTTGTAAAGAACAATGCTTCGTATCATGTAAAAAGGATGCTGCGATGAAATGGGATTTATCCCAAAAGTGCAGTGTTGCTTTAATATATGGAAGATTTTGTGCACTCTGCCATCTTAATAGAATAAAGGACAAAAACGACATAAGCATCACAAAACAAGCAAAAAGGCATTTGACAAAATGCAGTATCTTTTACATTAATCGTACCCACCGCATTAGGAACATAAGGGAACCCCTTCAACCTGATAAAAGCCACCTACGGGAAGCCCACCGTGAACATCATTCTTTTTTTTAAATATATTTTATTATTTTTTACAGAGAGGAAGAGAGAAGGATAGAAAGTCAGAAACATCGATGAGAGAGAGACATCGATCAGCCGCCTCCTGCACACCCCCTACTGGAGATGTGCCCGCAAGCAAGGTACATGCCCTTGACCGGAATCAAACCTAGGACCCTTCATTCCGCAGGCCGACGCTATCCACTGAGCCAAACCGGTCTCGGTATGAACATCATTCTTATTCATGAAAGTCTGAATAGAATCTCCCTAAGATCAGAGGTAAGACAAGAAGAGCCACTGTCACTGCTTCTGTTCAGCACTGTGCCAGAAGTTCTAGCCACAGCAATCAGGCAAGGAAAAAAGGCATTTAAATTGGAAAACAGGAAGTAAAACTATTTTTTTTTATATTCATGGATGACATGGTCATGGAAACCCTAAAGAATACACACATACACTGTTAGAACTAACAAATGGCCCTCGCTGGTGTGGCTCAGTGGATAGAGCATTGGCTGAGGACTGAAGGGTCCCGGGTTGGGTTCCAGTCAAGGGCATGTGCCTGGGTTGGGGGCTCAAGCGCCTATAGGGGATGTGTAGGAGGCAGCCGGTCAATGATTCTCTCTCATCACGGATGTTTCTATCTCTCTCCTCCTCTCCCTTCCTCTCTGAAATCAATTAAAATATATTTTTTAAATAGATATATAAAAAGAATTAATAATTGAGTTAAACAAAGTTGAGGATATAAAATCGATATGTAAAAATCAATTCTATTTCTATGTACTAGCAATGAACAATTTACAAATGAAATTAAGAAAACAATTCAGCCAAAACCAGTTTGGCTCAGTGAATAGAGTGTCAGCCTTCAGACTGAAACGTCCCAGGTTTGATTCTGGTCAAGGGCATGTATCTTGGTTGCAAGCACATTCCCAGTATGAGGTGTGCAGGAGGCAGCTGATCGATGTTTCTCTCTCCTTAATGTTTCTAACTCTCTATCCCTCTTCCTTCCTCTCTGTAAAAAAAATCAATAAAATATATTTTTTTAAAAAGAAAACAATTCAACTTACAACAACATCAAATCTGAAAACTACAAAATATTACTGGGGAAAAAATGTTAAAAGAGTTGAATAAATGGAATCCCTGCTCATTGACTGGAATACTTAATATTATTAAGATAGCAACTCCCCAAATTAGTCCGTAGATTTAACATAATCCATCCCTATCAGAGACCTACATATAAGACTGAAAACTACATCTATATAAAAGACCTTGGATAAGACAATGGTTTATTAGATATAACACCAAAAGCTTACACAACAAAACAAAAAAATAAATTCATTGGGCTTTGTCAAAATCTAAATCTTATGATTCAGAGGACATTGTTAAGAAAGTGAAATGGCAATGCATAGAAGGGGATAGATATTTGTAAATCATATATCTGATAAGGATCTAGTATCTACCAGTAGAATATAAAAAGAAGACTTATCCCTCGACAATTAACAAGCAATCCAATTGAAAAAGACAAAGGGCATATATAGACATTTCTCCGAAGATCTGTAAGTGACCAATGGACTCATTAAAAGATGCTCAAAATCATTAGTAATTAGGGAACTGCAAGTCAAAAACCACAATCAGAATCACTTCGCATCCACTAGGATGACAATAGAAAAATTTTAAAGACAGGCCAATAACAAATGCTGATCTACATATATATAAAACCCTAACATGCAAATAGACCAAACGGAGGGACAATGGAACAACCACTCACTATGACGTGCACTGACCACTAGGGGGCACGCACAGAACATGGGAAGATGGTGGAGCAGGTGAGCAGGAGCCCCAGACCAAGGCGGGGCACAGGTTGTCCTCGGGGCAAGCCTCTGGTGGTTCCTGAAAATCCTCTGCTCCCGCGCCACAGTCCCGCCGGGCACTCCCTCCTGCTGCCGGTGCCCGTGCCGAAGCCGCCACCCTTACCCAGCACCGGCCCCGATCCTTCAATGCCATCAGCAGCTGAACAGCCCAGATCACCCTTCAGGGCCTCTCCACCTCCCCCTGCTCCTGAGGGTCAACTGGGGCCAGCAGCTGCCGCTCACACCGGCTGCTGGCGCCGGCTCCAATCACTCCGCACCATCAGCCCTGTGCCCACCACAGCCTCAGGGCCCACGGTTCCTTTCAAGGTGCATGAATTCATGCACTGGGCCCCTGGTCTAGATATAAAGAAATTAATAGTTGCCAGAGGAAGGAAGGAAGGAAGGAAGGAAGGAAGGAAGGAAGGAAGGAAGGAAGGAGGGAAAGGAGGAAAGAAGGGAGGGAGGGAGGGGAGTGGGTGCCAATGGATGGGGTTTCTTTGGGAGGAGGCTCTGAGAAAATGTTCTGGGTTAGAGAGTGCGCTCGCCGGATTCAGACATACTACCGGCCACACAGCTCCGTGACTACACTAAAAACGTGCCGCACTGGACATGTGGACGGAAAGGGGCCACGTGCTGACCCAGCCGGCTCAGGGGGGGCCTTGCCAACTCAGTGACCGAAAGTCACCGCCAAGGATGGTCTGAAAGGACTTAGAGCTTCAACTGAAAGCAGTTTACAGCGGGTCGTCAGGGCCCTAGGCGGGCACCCTCCCTGGCCAAGATCAGCTTGGATCTTAACGGAGCCTCCGGTCTCTTTGCATCTAGGCCAGGGGTCGGCAAACTGCGGCTCTTCAGCCACATGCGGCTCTTTGGCCCCTTGTGTGTGGCTCTTCCACAAAATACCACGTGGGCTGCGCATGTCCGGTGCGATTGAAACTCTGTGGCCCAAGCGCAGAAGTCGGCTTTCGGCTCTCAGAAGAAATTTCAGTCGTTGTGCTGTTGACATTTGCCTCTGCGGACGAATGAGTTTGCCGACCGCTGAGCTGGGATAACACACCCGTGGAATGTCAGGGCAACTGCCCTTTTCCCAGACCCGCAGGGCACCACCAGTTCACCGGGGAAGGCCACAGATTCCCTCACTGTTACTGCGGTCGGGTTGTTGACCGTTAACTCGTATCCTGAACCCACCTGTGCAAAAGGGGGGTTTCTATTACAGCGGTACCTCGAGATACGAGTTTAATTCGTTCCGTAACCTTGAAGCGTGGGAAACTATGAGACGCTCGAGTCGCGGTAAACTGGTGGGTCGTGTGCAGCCGGCCGATCCGCGCGATGACTCCTATCTCAACTGTTGCTCGTATTTCAAAGCAAAAATCGCTCGCTCGACGGCTCGTATCTCAAACATCTCGTATGTTAGAGCACTCGTATCTCGAGGTGCCGCTGTATTTTACTTTCCATCCAACCCCAGAGGCCCCGCCCCCTCTGCTTTCTCCGCCCCCTGATCTCCCACCAGTGGATTGCATGTGACCCACCGGCTCTCCTCCTCTGACGGCCATGGATAAAACAAGGTGCCAACTGCCCTTTTCCGGAACATTCTCTCCATCCACTGAGATTCTGTTTCCTGGCAACTGTCGACAGTTGGGCTCAACATTCTTTATACACGTTTGTAATGTTTCCTACGTTAACACACACTTTATTTTTTCCTCCTTTTTGTTTATTTATGTATTTTTTTCCCTATTGCCCTCCCCAGCCCTCAGTACATGCCCCCCCCATTGCCCTGTGTCCACTGGCTGTGCCTACACACACACACGTGCACACACACATGCACACACGTCCTTCCGATGATCTCCTCCCGGCCCCGTTATCATACACTTCAACAGGGTGAGTTTATGGTGTGAATTCCAGCTCAATAAAGCATGGATAAGAGTGAAAAGGAAACAGGGAATTAGCCTTAAAAAAAAAAAGCCAATGTTTTTTCTTGGTTGATTTAGTTTTTTACCAGCAAAGTAAGTTTATTTGGGAATAACAGCCTGCATTGCAATTTGGGACAAGCTAAGTCATGGGGAACCTCAGGCAAGAATGAGAAACAGCCGGAACCGGTGTGGCTCAGGGGATGGAGCGTCAGGCTCGGTTCCGGTCGGGGGCATGTATCCTGGTTGCAGGCACATCCCCAGCAGGGGGCGTGCGGGAGGCGGCTGATGGATGTCTCTCTCTCATCCATGTTTCTAACTCTCTAGCCCTCTCTCTCCCTTCCTCCCTGTAAAAAGGCAATAAAATATTTTTTTAAAAAAATAATGAGGAACAAAGGAGGGAGTTTTGACAGACAAAGGAGGAAAGAGGAAGGCGGGTTCAAACCTGTCAGTTCAGGATGGTAACGGCTCCTCATTGGCTGAATGTGGCGGCTCCTCATTAGCTGAGTGTGGCGGCTCCTCATTGGCTGAATGTGGTGGCCTGCTTGGCTGAGTGTGGCGGCTCCTGGTTGGCTGAGTATGGCGGCTCCTCATTGGCTGAGTGTAGCGGCTCCTCATTGTCTGAGTGTGGCAGCTCCTGGTTGGCTGAGTGTAGCAGCTCCTGGTTGGCTGAGTGTGGCGGCTCCGGGTTGACTGAGTGTGGCAGCTGCTGGTTGGCTGAGTGTGGCGGCTCCTCATTGGCTGAGTGTGGCGGCTCCTCATTGGCTGAGTGTGGCGGCTCCTC
>PVJN01011249.1:0-28234 GCA_004026805.1 Lasiurus borealis | reverse complement strand
AGCTCCTGGTTTGCTGAGCGTGGCGGCTCCTCATTGGCTGAATGTGGCGACTCCTCATTGGCTGAGTGTGGCAGCTCATGGTTTGCTGTGGTGGCCCTTGGTTGGCTGAGTGTGGCGGCTCTTCATTGGCTGAATGTTCTGGCTCCTCATTAGCTGGGTGTGGCGGCTCCTCATTGGCTGAATGTTCTGGCTCCTCATTAGCTGGGTGTGGCGGCTCCTCATTGGCCGGGCCGTAATCAGGAGGCCACACCTGAAGGTTCAGGTGGTGACAGAGGGCGGGAGCTTCCCTGGACAAGCGGAAGTGCTTCCTCCTGCCGCCTCTGTCCTCCTCGTGGGTCTGCACGGCCGTGGGTAAGAGCGCCCCCTGCAGGCTTCCTCGCCCCATTGTATGTATTTGTTTTGAATCCTCACGCGAAGACGTTTTTATTGATTTTGAGAGACAGAGAGACAGAGACATCGTGAGAGAGAGAGACGTGGATCTGTTTCCTCCCAGATGCGCCCCGACTGGGGATGGAACCTGAGACCCAGATGTGCCCCGACCAGGAATTGAACCCACAACCTTTGGTGTACGGGAGCCGCCCAGGGCTTCCTCGCTCCAGGTTAAACGAGGTTTCCTTTCTTCTTAACGAGAGCAAAGGGGAGGAAGGGAGAGGTAAGTGAGGTCAATCTACCTTTCTACTTAGAAGTCAAAAGCTACACATGAAAACATGCTCAAAGTCTCTAATCATCCGAGAGATGCCAATCAAAACGACAGTGCGATACCATCTCATACCTGTCAGAATGGCAATCATCAACAAATCAACAAACAACAAGTGTTGGCGAGGACTCGGAGAAAAAGGAACCCTGGTGCACTATTGGTGGGAATGCAGACGGTGCAGTCACTCTGGAGAACAGCATGGAGTTTCCTCAAAAAACTAAAAACGGAACTCCCATTGGACCCAGCAATCCCACTCTTAGGAATATATCCTAAGAAATCACAAACACCAATCAGAAAGGATGTATGCACCCCTATGTTCATAGCAGCACAATTTACAATAGCTAAGATTTGGAAACAGCCTACGTGCCCGTCAGCAGGTGAGTGGATCAGAAAACTCTGGTCCATCTACACAATGGAATTCTATGCTGTCATAAAAAAGAAGGAATTCTTACCATTTGCAGCAACCTGAATGGAACTGGAGAGCCTTATGCTAAGCGAAATAAGCCAGTCAATGAAGGAGAAACACCACATGATATTACTCATTTGTGGATAATAAAGAACATTATAACGGATGAACAAAAGGATAGATATAGAGGCAGTAAAGCATCAAACAGACTGTCAAACTACAGCAGGAAAAGGAAGGAGAGGTGGGGTAGGTAGAGATCAACCAAAGGACTTGTCAGCATGCATAGAAGCATAACCAATGGACACAAGACACTGGGAGGATGGGGTATACCTGGGAAGGGGGGGTAATGGGGAGATACATATACATGTAACATAATAAAAAAAATAAAAAGGTAACACCCACAATTGATTAACCGAACTACAGGGGCACAACCCTAGCCCCTCCCAGGATGCCCAGCACTGCAGCCAGCAACAGTTCCAGTCACTCTCAGGAAGAGGCTGGAGCAGGAATGCTACTTCTAACATTATCTTCTCTCCTTTTTAAGTTCGTTCCTGTGTGTGTGCTGCTTTGATAGGGTTTCTAACAAATTATTTTGCTTAAAAATGCAAGCATCTGTTAAAGCTCCTAGAGATTGCCGGAACCTGTGTGGCTCAGTGAATAGAGCAGCGGCCTGTGGACTGAAGGGTCCCAGGTTCGATTCCGGT
Source organism: Lasiurus borealis (assembly GCA_004026805.1). Lineage (NCBI taxonomy): Eukaryota > Metazoa > Chordata > Mammalia > Chiroptera > Vespertilionidae > Lasiurus > Lasiurus borealis. The sequence goes on along the minus strand of PVJN01011249.1, from coordinate 26,427 downwards.
CAAGGGCATGTACCTTGGTTGTGGGCACATCCCCAGTGTGGGACGTGCAGGAAGCGGCTGATCAATGTCTCTCTCTAATCGATGTTTCTGACTCTCTATCCCTCTCCCTTCCTGTCTGTAAGAAATCAATAAAATATATTAAAAAAAAAATAAAAAGCTCATAGAGATGGAGGCCAGGGAAAGGGAAGCTTCGACTGGGACTCGAGGGACCCCGAGGTGGAGCGTGTGGACCAAGCTTCTCCCGGGAACCAGCCTCCCACTGGAGCCTCGTCTCAGCCCCCGTGCCTCCCCCGCGGCCCGATGACCCGGCCTGGGCTGGAACCCACAGATACAGATTTGCCAACCAGCCACCAGCTCCGCCAGTGACGCTGCCGGGAAAGGACGGGTGAGAAGAATGAACTGTACAATGAATTAAATGTCAGGCACGCAGCCTCGCAGCAGGATGGGAACCGGCACGCGGGCTACATCTGGAACCCGCGTAGCTCCACTGCGCACACCCAGGGGGGGCCAAGAAATTGGGGTTCCCACGGTCATCGCGGCCTCTGGGACTTCCATTCGAAGTCACTCTTCTTCAGGGTCGAATCTACCATTTAGCTCACGCACAGCTCGGCGAGAGAGCTCTCCGTAGGATCCCGTATTCGGAAGGAAAAAAATAATCTCTTTAACGGTGTGGAAGGTAATTTGGGCCCAGATCCTTCCCTCCGAGTCGTGAACATAACAGACTTGACTTTTCGCATCGGCTGCCCCCGAAAAAGCATAAAGGAAAGGTTACGCTGGCAGGCGGCGGGAAGGAGTTTAATTAATCCCAAAGTGTGCGCTGTGTTTGCAAAGCGCATCGCACGAGAACCCTGTGTTTACTGAGCTGCATCCTGAGGGCCGTTACCGCCCAGCCCCGCCCCCTCCGGGTGGCAAGAGGCTTTGGGGGTGGGGGGAGCCCCGTGTCTTGTGGTCCAGAGGTATTGCCATCACACAGGAGACCCACGCAGGGAAGCGGGACTGAAGCTGCTGAGGATGCAGCGCTCTCCCCTCGGCAGAGGGAATGGGCATCTTGGCATTTGTGGGAAGCTGGCTGAGCCCTGCTCCTGGGGGCTGCCCGCTCCCGGCTGCTGGTGCCAAGCCAGCGCCCTCCGGCCAGGTTCCCATGAATGAGCTGAGGGGGGCTCTGCCTTGGCCCCTGCTCCGTGGGCTGCCCTGCCTGCCTCAGCAGACATCCGCTAGGACGAATCCGAAACGACTTGCCCAAAACGGAGAAAGGACGTGTGCTTTGACTTAGCAGGGCTGGTAGCAACGAGGTGAGCGGTTGAAAAACTGTGCCAGGTGAAACGTCGCCAAGGACAGCCCTGAAGAAGCCCCCTCCCAAGAGGGACTTGAAAGTGGGAAATTTCAACAGACAGAAGGTAGAGGGCCGGAAGGTGCAGGGTTAGTAGGGTTGTGTGTGTGTGTGTGTGTGTGTGTGTGTGTGTTTAATTTATTTTTATTGATTTTTTACAGAGAGGAAGGGAGGATAGAGAGTTAGAAACATCGATGAGAGAGAGACATGGATCAGCTGCCTCCTGCAATCCCCCCACTGGGAATGTGCCCCCAACCAAGGTACATGCCCTTGGCCGGAATCAAATCTGGGACCCTTCAGTGCACATGCCGACGCTCCATCCACTGAGCCAAACCGGTTTCGGCTTTTGTGTGTGTGTGTGTTTTTTTAATCTATTTGTATTGATGTCAGAGAATAAGGGAGAGGGAGACAGAGAGTGAAATCTCAATGATGAGAGAGAATCATCGATTGGCTGCCCTGCACACCCCACACTGGGCATCAAGCCCGCAACCGGGGCCTGGGCCCCGAGCGGGAATCGAACCGTGACCTCCTGGTTCATAGGTCACACTCAGCCAGGAGCCTCCGGCCGGCAGGGCTGGTTGGAGGGTCAGCCTCAGCTTGGGAAGAGGAGAAGGTTCTGGAAACGGATGGTGGCGGATGCTCCAGAACAAAGCGAACGTGCCGGATACACTGAACTGTGCGCTGGAAACGGTTAAAGGGGCACCCTTCCAGGGCACGTATTTTACTGCGTTTCCCAAAATGAATGACTAACAAGCTTCGGGCTTACTCCGTCGAGAGGGCACGGGGCCGTGCTTTGCTGGGGGTGTTACCACAGCGCCCGCCTTGGAGCCCAGGGCAGCGGCCGCTCAGTGGGCACTGGAGGGCCAACCTGGATCCCCTGGCACCAGGGAGGGAGAGAGGGAGCTGCCCCGCTCCTGAGTAATGAGGTGGCTTTCTGGCCCACGCTAAGGAGGAAGGAACTAAAAATACTTCCCGGCCGCGGTGCCAACACTCCGCGGCGCTCACCACGCACCGGGCCAGCACGGTGAAGCCCTTCAGCGCGAGCGGATCGGACGCACCACCAAGGTCAAAGGCATCTCACGCCTGCCCCTCGCCTCTCCCCGGCGCCCAGGCAGCGGGACCAGGTGCCCCGCACTGCCCCGCACAGCTGGCCAGCCGCTGGCCAGGACGGAGGCAGCAGCAGGAGGCCCTGGCGGGGTCCCCAGGCCAGCCGGCCACCGCGCAGCCGCCCCCACCCAGCTGCAGGGCTCGGGGAGCCGTGCCAGGCGTGCCTTTCCCGCTGCCAACTCAGACGCTCAGACAGAAAGAGCCACAGAGACATTTCCCTCCTGCTGCTCCCGAGCTGCCGGGGCCAGAGCCCTGACACCTGCGGAGGGGCTGCGAGAGGAGAAGGGGGGGTGGCAAGAAGGCAGCCGGGCGGGAAAGGGTCCCCCAAACTTGAATGTGCCCGGGAATCGCAGGGGAGCTGGCTAAAACGCAGGTGCTGATTCAGCAGGTGGGGGAGGGGACACTCTGTTTCTAACAAGGGCCCCGGTTTGCAGGAGTGAAACGCCCACCAGGCGTGAGGGCGGCCAGGGATGGCGGTGCAGGTGCGGCCAGTGGCAGCGGCTGCTGGGCGTGGAGAGCCTGCAGAACGGAGGACGTGGTCTGAAGCCTGGCCTTGCCTGCAGGTCTGCCCTGGAGCTGCCCGCCTGCTCGCCCGAGTTATGTCTGCCACGTGGGAGCCTTATACGCATCCTGGGCGGTCCCAGGCCCCCCTGTGGGTGTATGGGGGTGCTGGCATTTAGTAACTCCTAGGGCAGTGGTTCTCAACCTTTTTAATGCCTCGACCTTTTAATACAGTTCCTCACTTTGTGATGACCCCCAAGCATAAAATTATTTTCGTTGCTACTTCATCACTGTAATCTTGCTACTGTTATGAACTGTAATGTAAATATCTGATAGGCAGGATGTATTTTCGTTGTTACAAATTGAACATAATTACAGCATAGTGATTAATCACAAAAACAATATGTAATTATATATTGTGAAATATTTATTTCTAATGACAAATAAATGAAATTTTGCCTTGAACCGTGGTGTAGCATGGGTAACAGTCTTCCTAGGAAAACAGTAAACTACATGGCTACACTTTGTTACACCGAGGAGCGGTCTGTTGGTTCCTAAGACCATGGGAAATAGGTGTTTTCTGATGGTCTTAGGCGACTCCTGTGAAAGGGTCGTTCGACCCCCAAAGGGGTCGAGACCCACAGGTTGAGAACCGCTGTCCTAGGGGGAAGTGTCTCATTGCAGAAGGATATAGACACACTGACCCCAATGGGTAAGCCAGGGACTCTGGCACCCTGGGGTACAAGGCCCAGATGTCCCACCTCAGCGAGTGACCCTGGGCAAGTCCTCCTGAGGCCCGTGTCCTCACTAGGAAAGTGGGACCGGTCCTAGGGCCTCTCTGTGGTGGACACAGCAATGGCCCGGAAGAGGTGCGTCCCCAGAGCCTGAGACTGTGTGACCTCGCGTGGCAAAAGGCTCCTTGCGGGGTGACTGCGTGAGAGACCTGGACTTGGGAAGATGGGCCTGGAGTAGCCGGTGAGCCAATGCCATAGTCACAAGAGACTGAGAGCAGGGAGGCGGGAGGACCGGAGCCGGGCGAGAAGAGGCGACGAGAACAGAGATCAGAGAGCGCGAGGTTCCAAAGTGTTGTGCTCCCGGCCTGGAAGATGGAAGGACACCCCAGCCAGGAAGGCGGGGCCTCTGGAAGCCAGGAAGCAAGTAAACGGGTTCTCCCTGGCGCCTCCTGAAGGAACACACGTCTGCAGGTGCTTTGATCGTAGCCTGTGTAGCCGGTTCCCCAGAACTATCGGGGGGAAGCTTGCCTTGAAGACCACCTGTGTGCAGGCTTCGGGTGCGAAGGCTAATGACACTGCATGGACGCGGCTGCCAGCGCAGTGCCCGCAGGCGGTGAGCTGCAGCTGTTAGCGGGCGCCCAGCGGGGACGGGCCGCTGTTTGCTGTCGGTACATCGGTGCAGCTCCCGGGGTGGCGACTCGCCCCACCCTCAACCTCAGCACTAACGACGGCCAGGGACCCCCTGCTTCCAAGCACTTCTCATGACTCCGAGGTCAGACAAGCTTGGGGGGCGGGATCCGGGCGAATGGAAGGGGGGCTGCGTAATGGACTTAGTGAGGTCAGGGCTGCGTGGCAGGCTTGGCAAGCTTAGTGACCAAAAGTAGCCAGCCAGCCTTAACTGGTGTGGCTCAGTGGATGGAGCATCGGCCTGCAGACTGAAGGTCCCAGGTTCGATTCTGGTCAAGGGCATGTACCTTGGTTGCGGGCACATACCCAGTAGGAAGCGTGCAGGAGGCAGCTGATTGATGTCTCTCATCGATGTTTTTAACTCTCTCTCCTTCTCCCTTTCCCTCTGTAAAATATCAATAAAATAAAGAGTGGTACCTCGAGATACGAGTGCTCTAACATACGAGATTTTTGAGATACGAGCCGTCTAGCGAGCGATTTTTGCTTTGAAATACGAGCAACATTTGAGAGAGGAGTCATCGCTCGGATTGGCCAGCTGCACATGACCCCCCAGTCAAACTATGAGCGTCTCATAGTTTCCCACGCCTCAAGGTTACGGAACGAATTAAACTCATATCTCAAGGTACCACTGTATTAAAAAAATAAAAAAGTAGCTGACCTGTGGACGGGCTGGGCGTGATTCTGCAGGGAGGGCTGGCGGTCACACCCAGCCTCCGGCCTCCTCCTCAAAGGTCAGTCTGGACCCGGAGGGAGCCCTGCCCGCGTCTTTGTGCATGGAGGGTGACATTCCTTTGAAATGTCAGAGTATTTGTCTTTTCTAGACCCTCCCAGCCACCACCGCGGGCACAGAGCACAGGACCTGTGAACGGGAGACCAAACACTTCACTGTCACCGGCTGCCTGACCTTCACTGTCACCTTCACTGTCACCTCTGCCTGACCTTCACTGTCACCTGCTACCTGACCTTCACTGTCACCTGGCTGCCTGACCCTCACTGTCACCTGCTGCCTGACCTTCACTGTCACCTTCATTGTCACCTGCTGCCTGACCTTCACAGTGACCTTCACTGTCACCTCTGCCTGACCTTCACTATCACCTTCACTGTCACCTCTGCCTGACCTTCACAGTCACCTTCACTGTCACCTCTGCCTGACCTTCACTGTCACCTGCTGCCTGACCTCTACTGTCACCTTCACTGTAACCTTCACTGTCACCTGCCTGTCTGACCTTCATGGTCACCTTCACTGTCACCTGCCTGTCTGACCTTCACTGTCACCTGCCTGTCTGACCTTCACTGTCACCTTCTGTCTGACCTTCATGGTCACCTGCCTGCGTGACCTTCACTGTCACCTGCCTGCCTGCTTACCACCGTTAAACACGTGATTACTGAGTGTTAACTGTCCAGCATCGGCCATGTACAAGAAAGAATTCGGCCTAGACGGTCTAGCTCAGTGGACAGGGTGTCGGCCTGCGAACTGAAAGGTGCCCAGTTGGATTCTGATCAAGGGCACATGTGCCCGAGGTTGTGGGTTCCATCGCCAGTGGGGGGCGTGCAGGAGGCAGCCAATCAATGATGCTCTCTCATCGATGTTTCTATCTCCCTCTCCCTCTCCCTTCCTCTCTGAAATCAATAAAGATATATTTTTAAAATAAATAATAATAATGCTTTTTTACCCTCGAGGTTATTTCCCCACTTTGCTCCCTCCCGCCTCCCTAACCTGCCGCCAGTGGCTGCCACATCCCTCCGTGGGCCCCTCCTGTGACTCCGGGATCTAACAGACGCTGCCACTCCGCCCTTCTCCGGGGAATTTCCTCAGTCCGTTGAGATCTTGCTCCTGGGCATGTCCTCAAAACTGTGGCTCAAATGAACTCTAATTAATAAGACTTTCCGTGGGCTGGGCATCCTTCTGTGGACATCCCCACAGCGAAGATGTCGCCTCACTGATGAGGCCCCAAGGGGACCTGGTCCTGAAGCTTCAGCTCAGCTGGTGGCGTGCATGTCCCTTTACCTACCCTGTTTCCCCGAAAATCAGACAGTGTCTTATATTAATGTTTGCTCCCAGAGATGCGCTAGGTCTTATTTTCAGGGGATGTCTTATTTTTCCATGAAGAAGAATAAGGTACACATTTACTGTTGAACAACAAAAAAAGGATATTTATTACCTGTGTACGGTACAGTAGTCGTTGTCATCACAAACCAGCTCACCGATTGGCCGTAGCACAACCGGAGCTGTTCAGGCAGTGCGAGGTCTCTTTAAATCAGGAGTCAGACGCCTGACGGTAACTATTATCAGGGAGGTCTTATTTTCGGGGATGTCTTACTTTTGGGAAAACAGGGTAAGAAGTGCAGTCCGCTTTCTAAGCCCCTGCACCTCCACAGAGAAAGGCCGTTGGAGGCGCAGGCGGAGGAGTGTCAGGTGGAGGGTCTGCAGCCCAGGCCTCAGGTTGGCGCGAAATGGACCAGGCAGAACAGAGCCCCCGAGCAGACGTGATGGAGATGGGCCCGCGGAGGTGCCTCCCGGAGACCCGCTCGGCCCCGGCGCGGGACCTGCGCCCGGGCATCCAGCCTCTGAACTGCAGGCTCAGTTATTCAAATGATGATCATTGCAGGGCCCGTTTTTATGAGAAAATAAATTTTAAAATAATAGCATTTTAAACTTTTTATGGGTACATTTGTCATGTGACCGGCGACAAGGTATATTTTTGCACTAAATTGGGACGCATTAATTATCTCCCAAGTAGCACTCACTCAATAACAGCATTAGCGGGACAAAATGACAGGCTGAGGCAGACAGCCATCCTTCCCACCTGAGACACATGGGTGCATGCACTCACACATGCACACACGTGTGCCACACACATGTGCCACACATGAGTACACACACATATGAGTGCACAAACATGTGCATACACACACACAAGCAGGAGAAAGGGAGGACAGTTTGGCCCATGGATGGGAGATAGGACCTTGAAGGTCAGAGGAAGATTGCAAATACATGTGTGTGTGTGTGTGTGTGTGCATGCGTGCGTGCGTATGTGTGTGTGTGTGTCTGCCTGTGTCTGTAACTGGCTGTGCTGGTTTGCTTAGCAGTTAAACAATCCAACAGCTACACTCCTGCTTTGGCCATATGCCCCCTGTAACCCCCAGAAATTAACAAGAGACTTTTATCAGCAGTGATTCCCTCCCTCTGGCCTTATTCCCATGAGAACCCAGGGGGAGGGGCATGCATGTTATTGGGGGTCAGGCAGCAGATCATGGGGTTGAGCCTTCCCGGCAGGAAGACCTGTGACGGGAGACGGAGGAGGTGCCACCGTGTCCCCGTGGGAGGCATCGAGGCGCATAAGTACAGCGCACAGGCCCTGTGTGGTGCCTCGCAGTTCAGTCCCTTCCTAAGCATGGCGCACTGCCCGGCTGGCCGCACGATTGTGAGGCTGGGCAAGCTAAACCGCAGGCTGTTGTGGGTTTTTAAATATCTTTACTGATTTCATGGAAGAAGGGAGAGAGAGAGAAACATCAATGATGAGAGAGAACCATTGATCGGCTGCCTCCTGCTTGCCCCCTATTGGGGATCCAGCCCAGAACCTGGGCATGTGCCCGGGCTGGGACTCTAACCGTGACCTCCTGGTTCATAGGTCGATAATCAACCACTGAGCCACACCGGCCGGGCCAGGCTGTCATTTCTAACTGTTCAGGAATTTCAAGACAGCAGCAGTGAGCATTAGGCCACGCACAGGGCCCCGCTCCCTCCGATATTCAGAATTTACCAGCTGAAGCACGCATACTACCCCTCACCCTCCCTACTCCCCACTCCCCGGGCTGAAGGCTTTCCCACCTCCCTGCCCACTGTCCACTCCGCTCATTCAGTGCTTCAAGCGGCAAATGACAAACACCCACACCAACGGACCTAGGCAACAGGCAATGCATTGCATGACGGGGCTAGAGGTCAGGGTGGCCTCCAGACCCGCCCACCCCCGGCTCTGGCTCAGCTTCCCCGCCTGGCTCGGGGCTCCGCCCTCTGGGCGGTGAGGCCGCCCTCGGGGTGGAAGCAGGAATGGCTCAGCAGCTCTGAGCCCACGCTGTGCACAGCCATGTCCACAGGGAAGAGACCGCCTCCCTCCACGGCTCTGCCCGCAGCGAGGACGCTCCCTGTCAACACGGCGCTGATGTACAGACCCCGCACCTGACCACGCCTGGGCGCTTTGGTTAAAGGCTGAGGCCACACAGTGGGGTTTTTTAAGCTGAGCTCAGTGGGTGTTGTTTTCTAATTCTATGTAGTAAAAGGCTAATGTGCAAATGGACCAAAGGGTGGAACAACGGAACAACCAGTTGCTGTGATGTGCACTGACCACCAGGGGGCATAGGTGGAACATGGCGGGCACCAGCTGTGGGGAGATGGTGGAGCAGGTGAGTGGGGGCCCAGACCCAGGCAGGGTGCCAGTCAGTGTCATCAGGGTGAGCCTCTGGTGGGCACTGGAAATTCTTTGCTCCCACATGCTGTGGTCTTGTCTGGTGCTTACACTGTGGCCCACGCCGGCCCTGCTGGCACCCGATGCTGGCACCGGCCCCAATCACTCTGTGCCATCAGTACGTGGCAGCAGCGGCAGCAGGAGGGGGGCTGCCGGCAGACAGGGGACCAGGGGCCATGGCAGGAGGGCCAGACGGGGGTGCAGAGAATGGGCTGAGACCTGCCTCTGTGCCTACCACAGCCTCACGGACCACAGTTCCTTTCAAGGTGCATCAATTCGTGCACTGGGTCCTAGTGTGTGTGTTTGGGTGTGTGTGTGTATCTTTATTGATTTTAGAGAGAGAAATAGAAATGTTAATGAAAGAGAGTCATGGATTGGCTGCCTCTGGCACGCCCCCTAATGGGGATTGAGCCTGTGACCTGGGAAGTGCTCTGACTGGGAATCAAACCACCGTGACCTCCTGGTTCATAGGTCAACCCTCAACCACTGAGCCACACGGGCTGGGCCCACCTGGGGTTCTGTGACCAAGAGCTAGCAAGGATGGGGGCGGTGCCGGTGCTGTGAGTGGCTTCCACAGCCCCTTACCCTCCGCTGAGGCCCAGCCCCCAACCACATTGCGCTACACAAGGGAGGGTGTTGCTGACACGCCTCTAAAGGACACCCCAGTGCCCGCCCCCATATCTGGTGAGCGCTGTGCGGGGAGCCAGGGCTTCCAGATGTGACATTGGCCACTGGATGTCTCTGAGAGGCCTCGGGTACCCTGACCACGACCGCCAATCCATTGACTGCGTAGATGAGCCGAAGCAAACCGTGGCTCCAAGCACTGGAAGGAAGAAACTGTAGGCCTGAGGGAACGGGCCAGTTCATGGTCAACGTGATGTTTACACGTGGAAGGAAGTCGGAGGCCTCGGTGGGCCTGTGCCAGGAAGTGGTGAAAAGAAGAGCGGGTGCCCAGGCAGGAGCTATGGGAGGCGTTGACGCTGGAAGGTGAGGAACTTGGCCGGCAGGGCGCAGTGGCTGAGCATCGACCTCTGAACCTGGAGGTCAGGGTTCAATTCCCGGTCAGGGCACAGGCCAGGGTTGTGGGCTGATCCTCAAAGTGGGGCGTGTAGGAGGCAGCCGATCTAACGATTCTCTCTCATCACGGATGTTTCTCTCTCTCCCTCTTCCTTCGGCTCTGACATCAATGGAAACGTATTTCTTAAAGGTGAGAAACAGGAGCTCCTGTCAATGGCAGAACACAGGAGGACCACCCCACACCCTCCTCTCCCAGCTCCCCGGCGAGGCCCTGGCCCCAGAACAGCCCGGCTGCTGCCGTCCCCATATCTGCACCCCAGCTCTTCCTGGGCTCCTCCCCTCTCCCCCCGCCACTACCATACCCCACCCCTGCCGTCTTTTTTTTTTTTTTTACAACTAGAAGAGCTCTGTCTCAAACAAGGGGTCTTATATGAACCGGTAACGGCACTCCTGGGCTGAGAACGAGGAGAGAAACACAAAGAAAGAACCACCCAGCCCGGCCGGTGTGGCTCAGTGGTTAAGTATCGACCTATGAACCAGGATCATAGCTGGATTCCCGGTCAGGACACCTGCCTGGGTTGTGGGCTCCATCCCAGGAAGCAGCCGATCAATGATTCTCTCTCATCATTGATGTTTCTCTCTCCCCCTCCTTCTCCCTTTCTCTCTGAAACCAATAAAAAATATTTTTTTAAAAAAAGAACCACCCATTCATTCAACTCGTGGAGAACTCTGTGCCCTGAGCCACCGCGCCAGACCATGGGGACGCGGCGATGAACGTGGGTCCCTCTCCAGGACTTCACTGTAGGGCAGTGGTTCTCAACCTGTGGGTCGAGACCCCTTTGGGGGTGGAACAACCCTTTCACAGGGGTCGCCTAAGACCCTCGGAAAATGCAGATGTTTACATCACGATGCATCACAGGAGCAACATTTCATGGTTGAGGGTCACCACCCCATGAGGAACGGTATGCAAGGGTCACGGCCTTAGGAAGGTTGAGAACCGCTGCTGTAGGGTGAGGAATGGGGGGAAAGACAGACAGACGGCAAGCAGGTGTGCTGGGATGTGGCGGCCGGAAAGGAAGAGGAAGAAAATGATCCAGAAAGTCCCCAAGCTCAGCCAGCTCCAGGGAAGTGTCTCCAAAGCTTAGACCGTCGTCTTCAGAGTGTGTGCGTGGCGCGTGGGCGAGAGGAAAGTTTGCTAACAAACAAGCATATGGCAAGCTGGTTCCCCTCCCCTCCCCGGGGTGAGCCCAGGACCCAGCCTTCCTCGCCCGCGGAAACGAACTGAAAACAAACACGCGGTTCATCCTGAGCTCCGGGCAGATCGGTTCTCACGGCGGGCGCTGCCCGCACAAGTGCAGCTCGCAGGGGCTGAGAGCGGCGGCAGCCGGAGCCATATCCATGGTAACTGGTCAGAAACGGGGGAATCCACGGCACGGGCATCTCCGGAGCGGCTGGTGCTGACTTACGCCTCGAGTGAGGGAATTTCACGAGAGAAGCGATGATGCCTTCGGGGGGAAGGGAGGGGTCCGGGCTCAACCTAACCGCCGTCTGCGTCCGAACAGACAAGCTCGCCTTGGCCGGAGGGAATCGCCTTGCTCCCTGAAAAACTCAGGAATCGGAGGCTCCCGAGCTAGGGTGTGTGTTGGGGGGAGAGGGGAGGAGAAGGGGAGCAGGCAATGAGGAAAAGCAGGTGCATTTCTCTGGGCAGCGTTTCCCCCCTGGATTAGTCCCTGTGCGTGCAATGGGTCCATAGATTCCCAGAGAGACCTTCGCCATGGAAAGGCCTGTGGGAGCTGAAGCTGCTTTGGCTCAGTGGATAGAGCGTCGGCCTGCGGACTGAAAGGTCGTGGGTTCGATTCCAGTCAAGAGCATGTGCCTTGGTTGCGGGCACATCTCCAGTTGGGAGTGTGCAGGAGGCAGCTGATCCATGTCTCGCTCTCATTGATTATTCTAACTCTCTATTCCTCTCCCTTCCTCTCTGTGAAAAATGCCTCTTGCAGAAAGCATTGCCCTGGCCGGCGTGGCTCACAGTTGGTTCAATTCCCAGTCAGGGCACAGGCCGAATTTTGCAGGCTCCATCCCCAGTAGGGGGCGTGCAGGAGGCAGCCGATCACTCTGACTCTAGAATCAATAAAAACGTATTTAAAGGGAAAGAAAGCATGCAGTCTATGCATGTGTGTCTGTGTGTATTTGTGTCTGTGTGTGTGTCTCTGTGTCTGTGTGCCTGTGTGTGTCTGTGTGTGTTTGTGTCTGGTTTTTTTTGTTGTTTTTTTTTTTTTGTGTGTGTGTGTGTGTGTGTGTGTGTGTGTGCATGTTTCAACCACACTGACTCACAAAGAATTTTCGGACACGCTCGAATAACAAGCTGGAAAAGACACGGTGACCGTATGGAGACGCCAAACATAAAGACACTCGCACACGCACCCCCAAACCACTCCACTCCCACGGACTCCTACGCCTGGAAACCCCCGCGGGACCGGCAGCTTTGGGCCGAGAAAAGGAGATTATGTTTTATGGGAAGACAGACAATCACTGTTCTCTTCCCATAAAGCAAGAGGCGGGCGATGGTCTCCACTCCGCACACACGCGCCCTGCACGCTGCGGGCTGACGCTAACAGCAAATCGATGGCCTCTGATGGGTGAGGAGACAGCATCTCGCTGGACCCCCGCCCAGCTCCTGGAGTGACAGGCCTCCTCAAAAACGTGTGTCACTCACCATGGATCGTGGACCTGGGACGGTCAGTGGCCTTTCAATCCGGTCCTTGTTTACTTTTCTTTTATCCCCATTATCTATCTGTCTATCCATCCATCCAGAAATAATCACAGTCAACGCGTCCCCCTTCCCTCCAGCCTGAGACCTTCAGATGACACTCCGTGACGGCTGTCCCCACCTGAGCCCACTCGGTCCAGTAGACCCCGCCCCCCCCCACACGGCGCGGGAAGGCCGGGTCTCCTTAGCCACTGGAAGCTTCCTGGGGCAGCTCTGGCACCTCAGGGGGTTGATGGCATCGCCTGGCTTTGCCTCCATTGATCTGAAAAAGGACCAAAGTGAATATTCTCAAGCACCCTGTCACTTCCCCACGAGAGGCCTGGCGACCGGTGGCTTTGTGGCCGTGGCTGACTGTGGCCCACGTTTTTCATGATGCCGAATGACTAAATGCCCTTGTCCGCCCTCCCATAGGGGCATCTACCAGCCATCCCACTAAAATCTCCCATTTGTTTCTGAGACACTAACTGAACTGTCACAGGGCAGAGACCCTGACGGTGCCAGGTTTGGATTTAGCACCAGCTCCTTGGGCTGCCCTGGCACAGTGCCCACTACTGGGTGGCTTAAAACAGCAGGAAGGGGTTCTCGCACAGTCTGGAGGCCGGAGCTTCGAAACTGAGGTGTCAGCTGGGCCCGGCTCCCCGAGGACTCAGCTCTTCAGCGGGACCCTTCCCGCCTCTCCAGCTCGGAGGCTGCCGGCAGCCCTTGGCTTGTGGCTGCATCCCTCCAGCACGTGGTGGGCTTCTCCCTGTGTCTTCCCCAGGCTGTCCTCTGTGCAGGCCCGTGTCCAGATCTCCTCTTTGTATAAGGACGCCCTCACATTGGACGAGGGCAAGGGCTACCCTAAGGACCTCATTTTAACTGGATTACCTTGGTAAAAACCCTATTGTTGTTGTTTTAAATATCTTTTATTTTTTACAGAGAGGAAGAGAGAGAGATAGAAAGTCAGAAACATCAATGAGAGAGAGACATCGATCAGCTGCCTCCTGCACGCCCCCTACTCTGGAGTTGTGCCCGCAAGCAAGGCACATGCCCCGACTAGAATTGAACCTGGGACCTTTCAGTCCATAGGCCGACCACTGTAGCCACTGAGCCAAACTGGTTTCAGCAGCATCCATGAATTTTTAGAGAGAATGAAGTGGGGGCGGGGGGAGACAGAGAGAAACATCCCTATGAGAAAGACACGCCTCTTGGTCTCTTCCTGCACACACCCTGACAGCCCCCGGGAACTGGGAGGACTAGGAAAACGCCTGTTGCAGGGAGCTGTCCTGTGCATCGCAGGATGTATGGCAAGATCCATGGCCTCTGCCAACCAGAGATGCCAGTGCATGCCTCCTCCCTCCTGTCATATCCAAAAATGCCTCCAGCCGAAACCAGTTTGGCTCAGTGGATAGAGCGTCGGCCTACAGACTGAAAGGTCCCAGGTTCGATTCCGATCAAGGGTATGTATCAAGGTTGCAGGCACATCCCCAGTAGGGGGTGTGCAGGAGGCGGCTGATTGATGTCTCTCTCTCATTGGTGTTTCTCTCTATCCCTCTACCATCCTCTCTGAAAAACTCAATAAAATATATATTTTTTAAAAGGAATCAACCAAAGCACGTATAAATAAGTGGAACAACGATTCGTGTTTCTCTCTCTTCCGCTCTCTCTAAAATCCTTCCTTCCTTTCTCTCTCTAAAATCAATTTTTAAAAAAACACACAAACATCATGCATTAGGAGGCAGCCACTCAATGATTCTCTCACCTCATTGATGTTTCTATCTCTCTCCCTTCCTCTCTCTGAAATCAATAAAAATATATTTTTTAAAAATAAAAACATCACACGTTCTGTGCAGAAGACAGAAAGCAAAGCAGATTGCACTCTCGATGGTGAGGTGTGTGAATGTGGAAATCTACACAAGCAAGGGTAGGAAGCGTTGGGGGTTCTAGAATCTTTCACGAGTGGAAGGGCTCGAGGAGCTATGGGTGCACACTCAGAAGTGGGGGAGCCATGCAGATTTGGGGAGAAGAGCATTGCAGGCAGAGGGCTCGGCAAGAACATGGCCTGAGGTAGGAACCTCCTGGGGGGTCTGAGGAGCAGGCGGCCTATGCAGTGGGAGCAGAGGGGCAACAGGGAGCGGGTGAGGGTGGGGCAGGACAGGTGCCACTCGGAAGGATTCGAGAACCAGTGGAGGGGTGTGCGGAGGGCGGATGGGAGGCCCACCTGTGGGCGGTGTGTGCTGTGAGGAGATAGATGCTCACGCAGGTGTTTGAAGGAAGAGCGGAGATCTGCTTGCTGAGTGTGGGCAGAGAGGAAGGGGGTCTTTGGCTTCAGCAGGTGGGAAACCGGAGTTGGTCTTCATTGAGATGGCAGTTGGCAGAAGGAGCAGGTTGGGAGGGAATAGCAGAAGGTGTTGTGTGTGTGTGTGTTTGGTTTTTTTATTTAGAGAAAGTGGAAGGGCGAGGGAGAGGGGGAGAGAGAGAAAAACATCAAAGGAGAGAGAATCAATCATCAGCTGCCTTCTGCACGCTCAGGACTGGGGATTGAGCCTGCCACTTGGGCACATACCCTTGACCATATCTGAACCTGGGACCCTTCAGTCTGCAGGCCGACACTCCATCCACTGAGCCAAACCGGCTAGGGCAGAGCGTAGCTTTGCATATGCCAAGTTTGACGTGCCTGTGACACATCTGATTAAGATACCAAGTGGACCATTGGATCCACGGGCCTGGACGTTAAGGGAGAGCTGGGGACCTTATGCCAATGTGGCAGCCAAGGCAGATGATGGTGTCCCACCGTCAGACTGGCTGAACTTACCTAGTCCGTGCTGGCCCATGTGGCCTCTAGTCACATGTGGCCTCGAAATTTATGTCCCTTCAAGTTAAATTTAAATGTCATCTCTTTGCTCGACCCGTGTGACTCAGTGAGCATCAACCTATGAACCAGCAGGTCACGGTTCGATTCCTGGTCAACATGCCCAAGTTGTGGGCTTGATCCCCAGTAGGGGGCGTGCAGAGGGCAGCTGAGCAATGATTCTCTCTCATCATGGATGTTTCTCTCTCTCTCTCTCTCTCCCTTCCGTTCTGAAATCAATAAAATATTTAAAAAATAATAAAATAAATTTGACCTCCTGAGACACTCTAGCCACCTTTTAAGCACTCCGTGGTCACACTTGACTGGTGGCTACTGCCCTGGACAGCAGAGATGGGGAGTCCGTCCATCATCACCGGCTCCCGTCCGACAGCCGTGGACGAGGGCGGGGGTGAGATGTAAGGAGGAGAGAGCAAGCACTGGGCCTAGGGCCCCTCAACTCTGAGATCTGTGGTGGCGCTGAGTGCAGGTTGGCCTAAAGCTGGGTGCAGGTTCGCCTAAAGCTGAGGTACAGGTTGGTCTAAAGCTGGGGTGCAGGTTGGCCTAAATCTGGGGTGCAGGTTGGTCTAAAGCTGGGGTACAGATTGGCCTAAGCCTGGAGTGCAGGTTGGCTTAAAGGTGGGGTTACCAGATGTCCCTCTCCTCCAGGGACACTACAGACTGTGCCTATGTTGTGAGTATGATGAATAGTGGGTTCTTTTACTCCAAAAAGGGCTCCTGTTTGGGGGACAATGTGGTCGTCCCAGGTAGAAGCAGCAGGTGGCGTCTGCGGTGGAGTTTCAGCGACTCGGGACCCCCACCCGGGCCCCAGGCGAGGTGCCTGGCTCCGGGTCGGAGGGGACCGGGCACCACTGCTTCTCCCTGGGACTCTGCATCCTGTGCACACGGAGGCCCCGCCGGCAGTGCGGGCAGGAAGCTGGAGTCCATCCATCCCAGCCCTGTCCCCCGGTCCTGAGGGCAAGCGCCCGGCCTCGGGTCCGAGTCGTTCCCGGGGTCGGAGGCGCTACAGGAAGGGGGTGCGAGCGATAAAGTCTTTGGCCGTGAACTCGCCTGCGAGCATTTCCAGCTCCCCCGCAGCCCACCCTGGAGGGACCATCTGCTTCTTTACAACCATCTCGCTTCACCTGTGGCATTCTCACACGCGTGCCAGCGCTAAGAATAGAAAGCGGGGAGGAGGGGCCCGGAGGTCCCAGGTCTCCCCCAACCCTCCCTCCTCTCAAGCAGGGCTGCAAGGCGGCAGGGGACCGGGAAGTTAGGTGAGCACAGTCCAGACCCCCTGTGACACCTCCGGAGTGAATGAGGCTCCGGGCAGACAATGGCCCTTGTCTGATTCCGAAGTTGCCGTGTACATGGGCACCATTTATCACAACCTCTCATCGCCATGGAAACCAGCTATGATGCCACAAAGGAGGGTTCTGACCAGAGTGGAAAGGAGGCGGAGCAAGGAAACCGGAGTTCCCTGGAGCTCCAGGGAGGGGGGGTGCAAGGGGGAGCCTGGAGCTGCACCCAGAGCTGCTGCTGGGAAGCAGGGTGCTCTCGGGAGACGGGAAAGGCGGGTTTGGGGGTGGGGGTTCTGCCTGGCTGAGTGGCCCATCCCCAAACTGCTCCCCTGACTTGTAAAGAAGAGCGATGGCCAGCACGGGAAGGGTTCCCGCCACAACTCAAGCGCAGACAGGCGAGGGGGGGCGCAGACGCCCCACAGCCTCAGTCTCCCGTGGCTGCCACCACAGCTGGGGCGGGGACACTCAAAAGACGGGAATCTGCCAAGACCCGTGTGGCTCAGTGGCTAGAGCGTCGGCCTGCGGACTGAAAGGTCCCGGGTCCGATTCTGGTCGGGGGCATGTACCTTGCTTGCGGGCAAAACTCCAGTGGGGGGCGTGCAGGAGGCATCTAATGGATGTTTCTCTCATCGATGTTTCTGACTTTCTATCCCTCTCCCTTCCTCTCTGTAAAAAAAAAAAAAAAATCAATAAAAATATATTTTTTTTAAAAAAAGACAGGAATCTGGGGGCCTGGTCAGTTAGCTCAGGGGATAGAGCGGCGGCCCGAGAATGGCAGGGACCCAGATTGATTCCGGTCGAGGGCACGTACCTCCATCCCCGGCCCTGGTTGGGGAGCGAGCGGAAAGCCACCCACTGGCGTGTGTCTCTCACATCGAGGCTTCTTCCTCTGTGTCTCTCCCCAGCCTTCCCGCTCTCTCACAATCAATGGGAAGCCCTCGCCGGTGTGGCTCAGTGGGTAGGGCGTCGGTCTGAGGACCTAAGGGTCCCGGGTTGGATTCCGGTCAAGGGCGCGTGTCTCACTTACAGGCTCTTCCCCGGCCCAGGCCCTGGCCAGGGTGCGTGCAGGAGGCAGCCCATCGATGGTCTCTCTCACATTGATGTCTCTGTCTCTCCCTCGCTCTCCCACTCTCCCTAAAGACCAGTGGACAGAGCCTCGGGTGAGGGTCAGCAAGACCAAACAGGAAAACAGGATTTATCCCCCGGACCTGGAGGCCAGAGGCTGGAGTCCGGCTGCGAGTTCGATGGACAATGTCCTTCCTTGTGACGTACGGATGGGGGACCGGCCTTGGTTAACACACCCACCCGCTTTGGGCTCAGCGTCCTGCTTTGGGGGCGGGGGGTCTGAACACGTGGCCCCACCTCGCAGCTGTGGCTCCCAGCAAGAACCTGCCGACGAGGGGGCAGAGGGAGCCCCCCTCTCAGAGGCGGCTCACCGGTAAGGTGCTGTTGCTGCTCTTTTAAAATCCTCACCTGAGGCTAGACCGGTGTGGCTCAGTGGATAGAGCATCGGCCTGCAGACTGAAAGGTCCCAGGTTCAATTCTGGTCAAGGGCATGTACCTTGGTTGCGGGCACAACCCTAGTGGGGGGTGTGCAGGAGGTAGCTGATCGATGTTTCTGATTCTCTATCCCTCTCCCTTCCTCTCTGTAAAAAATCAATAAAATATGTTTTAAATAAATAAGTAAAACCCTCACCAGAGGAGGGAGGACATTTTCCCCTGGATTTTTAGAGAGAGTGGAAGGGAGGGGACGAGCAAGAGAGAGAGAGAGAAACGCTGATGTGACACAGACACTTGCATTGGTGGCCTTCCACGCTCGCCCTGACCGGGGTTGGGGGTTGGACCTGCCACCCAGGTAGGTGCCCTTGACCTGAATCAAACCCTGTGCCCAGGCCGGCCCTCTAACCACTGAGCGACACCAGCCAGGAGCAGATACTCTAAGTCAGTGGTTCTCAACCTTCCTAAGGCCGCGACCCTTTAAGACAGCTCCTCACGTGGTAGTGACCCCCATCCATAAAATTATTTCCGTTGCTACTTCATCACTGTCATTTTGCTACTGTGATGAACTGTCATGTAAATATCTGATAGGCAGGATGTATTTTCATTGTTACAAATTGAACATCATTAAAGCATAGGGATGAATCACAAAAAATAATATGTAATTATATATTGTGAAATATTTATTTCTAATGACAAATAAATGAAATTTTGTCTTGAATCGTGGTGTAGCATGGGCAACAGTCTTCATTGGACAACAGTAAACGACATGGCTACACTTTGCGACACCGAGGAGCGGTGTGTTGGTTCCTAAGACCATGGGAAAAAATAGGTGCTTTCCAATAGTCTTAGGCGACCCCTGTGAAAGGGTCTTTGAACCCCCAAAGGGGTCGCGACCCACGGGTTGAGAACCGCTGTCTGTAAGGAATTCTAAACAGCCAGCTGATGTCAGCCTGCCGCTGAGCTCATCACTGGCTCCTCGAAGGAGAGAAGAGCAAAGCCCCCTAAAAAATGGCTGGGGTGGCGGGGGGAACGCGAGTGTCTGCGGAAAGCTGCTGTGGGGAGCCTCCCCCAACCCAGAAGGAGCTCCCCGCTTGCACCCGGGGCCACGGTCTGCTCCACGCGGGCTCCGCGTGCTGAACAGCCCGGCTCAGGGGGCCAGAGACAGCCTCAGAGGCGGGGCGCCGGGGAAGGGAGGCGCAGGGGCCCAGATGGCACGCACCTGCCCAAAAATCAAAACAGAGAGAGAGAGAGAGAGAGAGAAATCCACTTCCCAAATCCGCAGGCCGACGGGACCCTCCCCGGAGGGAGGCCTGCTTAGGAAGGGCGACAAGGATGGCTGGCCTGCACCTCTCTCTGGCTGGTGAGGGCGCCCCAAAGGTCCCCTGAGATATCACGGAGC
This sequence comes from Lasiurus borealis, assembly GCA_004026805.1. Taxonomy (NCBI): domain Eukaryota; kingdom Metazoa; phylum Chordata; class Mammalia; order Chiroptera; family Vespertilionidae; genus Lasiurus; species Lasiurus borealis. The sequence continues at coordinate 6,788 of PVJN01011249.1, read as the reverse complement.
CCGGGACAGGGCGCCCAGGTGGCCGGAGCGCGGGAGCCCCGCGCGGGGCCCGCCCTCTCCGGATCCCGGCCTCCTTTCGAAGCCGTTTCAATTATTTAGACGGTTGCAACCGTTAATAATGCACCGAAACAGCAGGCACCGGGTGGAAATCAATTAGACTCCGCCGCTAAATTACAAGGTAGGGATTTCCCGGAGAGCGGCGCCCGGATGGGGCTGGGGCTGGGGCTGGAGGTGCGCGCGCACCTGCCAGAGGCCATCAGCTCAGCAGCCAGATGGCCCTGCCTCATCGTTTAAAACAGCAGAACGCCGGCCCGACGCTCCCGGACGCGGGGCGCTGCTAAGAACTTAAAATGAGCTGATCAAGGTTCCGGGTGGCAGGGAGAAAGGGTGGCAGGACACATCCCCTTTGGAGGTGTCCTGTGCAGACGCAGGCTGGCAAGCGGGCGCGGCCCCGCTGGGGCTGTTTGGGAAGCGGGAGCCGGCCAGGCAGACAGGGAGGTGCTGCAGACGCCTGTCTCCGCGGCGCCCCGAGCGGGACCACCACCTAAGGTGGTGGCTGCGAAGTCTCCCTTTCCCGTCTGTCCGAGCTCCGAGCGCGGCCCGGCTGGTCTCCGGGTGCTCGGGCAGCACGTGGAGGGGCGGCCCCGGGCGCCGCTCCCGCCCTCGGCCGCACGGGGGCGCAGGTGCGCGCAGGCGCGCTCTCTCCAGCGCGGGCGGCGGCGGCAGCGGCGGCGCGCCTCCCGGCCGCCAGGGGCCGCTGTGGCGCCGCCCCGCCGCGGTGCGCGCCGCCGGCCGCCGGTCCCTCTTGAGCACGGCCTGCCGGTTTGGCGGGGTGAAAGGTCGCGAAGATGGCGACGGCCTTGAGCGAGGAGGAGCTGGACAATGAAGACTATTACTCGTTGCTGAACGTGCGCCGGGAGGTGAGGCCTGCGGCGGGGCGCCGGCGGGGCTGAGGCCGGGCCCGGCCGTTCGGGAGGCCCGGGCTGGCGGCGAAGGCCCCGTTCCCGCCGCGGGGAGGCCCGGGGCCGGCCCGGAGGCCGCGTGACCCCGTCTGACGTGCGCGACCGTCGGCCGACCGGGGGCCCCCCCGCCGCCCGGGGCCCTCGCGCGGGGGGCTGTCCCGGCGGCCCGGGCCCTGCTCTCGGCGGCCGAGGCGCCGCGTGCGCTGAGCAGGCGCGGCCGGGGCCCCGCACCCGCGGCGGAGGGCGCAGGGCTCCCCGGGGAGGAGGCGCAGCGGGAGCCCCGGGGCCCCCGGACCTGGGGCCGCGCGCGCCTCCCCTCACCCCCCCGCACACACACCCTGGCGGCGGGGCCGCGTCGTGTCGGCGCCCCTGGCCGGCAGGAGGGGAGACGGAGCCTTGGGCATCAAGGTCAAAGCCGCCACGGGGTCTGCCGGGCCCCCGGGGTGACCCCGGGCTCCGGGGCGCGCGCTCCCCTCCCCAGAGGCTGCAGGAAGGGCCTCCCGGACCCCCGCCTCGGCTCGGAGGCCGCAGCTGGGGAGGAAGCGGAGCCCCGCGCGCGGCGGTCCCCTCCCGGCGCCTGTGCCGAGGCCCCTCCGAGCAGCAGAGAAGGGAGAGCCCCGCGCGCCGCGTCGGGCACGTGGTCAGGGCCCCGTGTGAGCGTCCTGGTGGCCTCGTGCCTTCGAGAACCGGCGCGAAGGGCAGGAAGGCTTCCAAGGTCAGGGCAGCAGGTGGGGAGCGTTGCTCTCTCCAAGCGGCGGGGTCCCGGCTGCCCCCCACCCCGCCGAGGCCCCCTCCCGCCAGCTCCTGGTTTGGAGGGCGGAGGGGGACGGGCAGGTTCGGCTGGTCCCCGGGCAGAGCTGGCCTGCGTGGTGCCCAGCGGCGCGCCACGTGTCCTCCCACCCCCGGTGCCCACTCGGAGCAGGGCCACGCCGCTGAGCAAACAGGTTCTCTCCCCCCGTACTCACCACGGGAGCCCCGGAGGTGGGCGCCGTGATATTCTCGGCTGCTGGCGGAGGAAACTGAGGCAGAGAGAGAGGGAAGGCACTGGCCCGCAGGCACGCACACCCCTCTGGGAGGTGCAGCCCCCCCAGTTCAGCTCTGGGTGGTCCCTGCCCGCAGGCACCCCCGCTTCCCGGCCCGCAGGCCACAGCGCTGCCTGCGGGCCCTGGGGACTGTGTTCCGGGGAACCCCGCATGAAAACCCCCCTCCGATGTTCGCTGCTTTGAAAACCCAGTGAAGTGTCTGCGGGAATTGGGAGTCTTGTTAGGCTGTCAAAGGCACCTGGAGCCTGTGGGTAAATCACTCTGGCCTTTGGTTTCTTCATTTCCTCCTACCTTCTCTCCTCCAATCCACACCCAAGGACATACATGTTCATTGATTTGAGAGAGAGACATCGATGTGAGCATCCGCTCTCTCCCATGTTGGCTCCATCCGGGGACTAAACCGTCACCCGGGTATGTGCCCTGACTGGGAATCGAACCCACAACCCTCCAGCCAACTGAGCCACAAGGCCAGGGCTCTTTCCCTTGCAAAGAAGCTGTCTGGCTAGTTATTCTTGAAGCTTTCTGCAGTTCTTAAAAGCAAAGCGGGCAGTGCAACTAGCTTTTCTGAAATCAGCCTTTCTTGTCACCCGTTTCGAGTTAGTCTGGGTTGTCAATAATTTAGCGGCCCCTGACCTGTTTACCAGACTTCCAGAACACTGTAAATACCAGCTGCAAGTAATCAGAAATATAGCTATGCTGTAGGCTTAGCCAGGCTCCTGGGTAAACATTTGTCAAAAGTGTATCTGGAAACTGCTGGACTCTGAGGACCTGTCATTGTTCCCGGACCGAGGAGTGGGAGCCAAAGAAATGCTTCTTTTAAAAAGTTTTACTGCTACCACCCTCGTGGGCGTGGCTCAGTGGATAGAGCATGTGCCTGAGACTGAAGGGTCCCAGGTTCGATGCCCGTCGAGGACATGAACCTCAGCTGCAGGTTCAATCCCTGGCCCTGGAGGCAACCAGTCGATGTGTCTGTTTCACATCGATGTTTCTCTCTCTGCCTCACCCCCTCCCTTCTGCTCTCTAAAAATCAATGGAAAAATATCCTCGCGTGAGGATGAACAAAAATCAAACGAAATCCCCCAGATTATTTTTAGAGAGTTGACTGCTACCGACGAGCGAAGGCACGTCCCATATTTATGACTTTCCGCGAAATCCCTGTGGAGCATGTCCTCTTGCTTACGTCATTCCGTGTGGCCTTTGTCAACAACATGTAGAAGGCGCGCTGTGCCGACTTAACCTCCTGATTCTGTAAGATAAGCCCTGAAGGGTCGTCTCTGGACTTGACATTTACTGGGACAGGACAACCTGAAGTTAAAACGTTTAGTTGGGGAGTGAGAGGAAAAATAGAAAGTCATCTTATTTCTTACATGTGTGGCTGCAAGTGGACAGTAGCACCGGTTTGGTGTGCTGCTGGCTTCTCATGCCACAGAATGTAACCCAAGGGGGTGAGAGCATTCCCACCAGGACATCTCAGGCCTTCGCTCGGGGCTCGGGACGTCCAGAGAGTCTTCCCTGGGAGTCTCAAATGGAAGCACCTGGGAGTTGTAGTTAAAAATGTAAAAATTAGCCCTGACCGGTGTGGCTCAGTGGATAGAGCGTTGGCCTGGGGACTGAAGGGTCCCAGGTTCCATTCCGGTCAAGGGCATGTAACTTTGTTTCGGGCACATCCCCAGTAGGGGGCGTGCAGGAGGCAGCTTATCAATGTTTCTCATTGATTTTTCTAACTCTATCCCTCTCTCTTCCTCTCTGTAAAAAATCAATAAAAATATATTTAAAATAAAAGAAAAATGTAAAAATTAGATCAGAATACATAGTTACAATTGAAGGAATTAGAAATATCAAAAATTAGTTTCAGAATCTTCCTTCCACCTGGCCGGGTAGCTCAGTCAGTTGGAACATCATCCCTGTATGTCAGGGTTGCAGGTTTGATCCCCATCAGCATACAAGAGACACCCAGTGAACGAATGCATGGATGAGTTGGAACAAGTCAGTGTTTCTCTGCCCTCTCCCTCCTCCCCCCTCCTTCCCTCCCTCTCTCTAAAATCAATGAATGAGCCCTAACCAGTTTGGCTCAGTGGATAAGAGCATTGGCCTGTGGACTGAAGGGTCTCAGGTTCGATTCCAGTCAAGGGCATGCACCTTGGTTGTGGGCACATCCCCTATAGGGAATGTGCAGGAGGCAGCTGATCGATGTTTCTAACTCTCTCTCCCTCTCCCTTCCTCTCTGTAAAATATCAATAAAACATATTTTTAAATAAATAAAATCAATGAATGAAAACAAATTTTTTAAAGAAAGAAGATCCTGGCTGATGTGGCTCAGTGGCTGAGCATCAGCCCAGGAAACCAAGAGAGATCACTGGTTCATTCCCAGTCAGAGCACATGTCCGAATTACAGGCTTGATGTTTCTATCTCTATCCCTCTCCCTTCCTCTCTAAAAATCATCCTCATCTAAAAACATCGTTTAAAGACAAAGTTTCCCTTAAAAGAAAAGGAAAGAATCACCCCCGGTTTTAAACTTTAGAACATCCCCTCAATTATGGTCCAGAGGGTGAAGCAGGCAGCTAGTCAGCACCACAAGATTCTGCCATAAAAAAGACACATGCGATCTCTGAGGCTCCCTTTCTCTGGTGCTCTGGGTCTCTTGTTTACAGAGTGGCCGCTGCCTGCCACAGGTTGAGGGAAGGAGTAATTTACCATTACCTGGGCACCCCAAAAACAGGTCAGCGTCACTGCCGAGTGTGGTCAGAAGCATCACGGGGGCCTAAAATCTGACATTGCTGAGAGGATTCTCCAAAACTTATTTGGAGAAAGGATTCCTGAGCAATAAATCGGAGTAAAATTACTTTGATCTTAGTACATTTTTTAAAATATGTTTTCATTGACTTTTTACAGAGAGGAAGGGAGAGGGATAGAGAGTTAGAAACATCGATCAGCTGCCTCCTGCACACCCCCTTCTGGGGATCAAGCCTGCAACCAAGGTACATGCCCTCGACCAGAATTGAATTGGGGACCTTTCAGTCCACAACCCAACACTCTATCCACTGAGCCAAGCCAGTCAGGCGGATCTTTGTACATTTTTTTAGACATTTTAAACCTAACTTATTTCTAAATAATGGATAATTTCTACTTATCAGTGTTGAGTTACCTTTGGAAGAGTTTCATTGTTACACAGCACTCAGCAATGTTCATACCCAGGTTTAAGGTCTCAGTCCCAGTCAATTTATCTTTAAAGGAGCCAATCCCTTTTCAAGTTTTAAACAACAACAACAACAAAAACACAGTGTAATAAACTTTAAAAGGTTTTCTTTCTTGAGATCAGCATTCTGGGATCTTCATCCTTCCATAACAGCGATGAAACTAGCATCCTTCCTGCCAGTAAAACATTTCCCAGAGTTCCTGCATCCCCTTCCCTGCTCGAGGGCACATTCTTCCCCTAGTTGTTGACCGTCTGGTTTCTCAAGTTCAGCCCGCACCAGGGAGTGGGGCTCAACATCCAAGTCTGGATCGCAGACGGTAGGAAAGCCATGTCTCACCACGTCACCATGCCCCAGCCAGCATGGTCGGCCAGCTGCACAAACCGGGGACAATGCGCTCAGCCACGTCCTGTGCGCACACAGTCCCTGGAAAGCAGTGAGGTGCTGTGAGCCATGGAAAGATGGGTCGGAGAGGTCATTCCTTGGGGAGTTTCCCCTCTGCAGTATGTTCCGAATTCTGTGTTTATAGCGGGGAGCCTGGTCCGCTGCGTTAGGCAGGTAGTGGTGAGTAAGCCCTGGTTGTCCACACACCCAAAACGCAGGTGATCAGATTCCTGAGGTGTCGTGTAGGAGCCCTAGCCGGGTCAGCTCAGTGGGTAGTGTTGGCCTGTGGATCAAAGGGTCCTGGGTTTGATTCCTGATGTGCGGGAGGCAGCCAATCCATGTGTTTCTGTCTTTCCCTCTTCCACTCTTTAAAAATCAGCGGGAAAATATCCTTGGGTGAGGGTTAAAAAAAAAAGGCCGAGCTGAAACCAGTTTGGCTCAGTGGATAGAGCATCGGCCTGCAGATTGGAAGGTCCCGGCTTCGATTCCGGTCAAGGGCATGTACCTTGGTTGCGGGCACAACCCCAATAGGGGGCGTGGAGGAGGTAGCTGATTGATGTTTCTATCTCTCCCTCTTTTCCTGTCTGTAAAAAGTCATTAAAATATATTTTTAACAAAAAACACTTAGTACCAGAACTTAGGGATAGCAGTAGGCTCTGACTCCCCAAAGCTTTCTTTGCTCTTTCTATTCAAAGGACCAAGTGGTTTTTGTTTTTTGGGGTTTTTTTTTTTCTTCAAAAGATAGTTCTGTCACTGAACTCTGCTTCCTGCAAGTCATGAGTTTGACTTGGAGGGGTGGGGAGGGGTTCCCAGAAGCGGGGCTAAGCCTGGATGTAGGGTGCAGGCAGAGTCCAAACGGGCAGAGTGGGGCCCGCAGGTACAGCGGCGGGCGCTGTCAGCTCTGATGGGGCGGGCAGGGAGGAGGGCTGCCCGGAGGCGGAGGCTCTGCCCGGCCCTGACAGGATAGCAGAGCTGGTCAGGAGGGCGCGGCCCAGGCCGGAGTGGTGCCTGGTGGTCCTACCTGGAGGCGGGGAGGGCCTGTTAGCTGCACCTCCTAATGCGATCAGCAAACATCAGAAAACATCGTTTTCTTTAATGAGCCATAAGCTAGTTATTATGTGGCTGCTCTGGGCGTTTCAAACAATTGCCTCTTGAAAGTGTAATACTCTGGTCCTGCATTATCTACCCAAATACCTTTCTTTTT